>CAJNIZ010044182.1:28449-79531 GCA_905231905.1 Symbiodinium pilosum | reverse complement strand
CCTAAACCCTAAGCCTTAAAACCTTAATCCCTAAACCCTAAACCCTAAGCCCTAAACCCTAAACTCTAAACCCTAAAACTGCGTGATATCAGGCGAACCAGTGGAAGAAACAGTGCTGGGCTGTACACCTGCGCGTAAAGAGCTCAGAAGTGCACTGTGCCATTGTTGAACATAATTCGTTGTAACTTAGGGTTTTAGGGTTTTAGGGTTTCTGGATTTTAGAGTTTTGGGTTTTGGGGTTTCTGGATTTTTGGGTTTAGGGTTTTTAAGGTTTAGGCTTTAAGGCCTAGGCCGTTATTCTACCAATACGCAGTAAGGAATCTAGAATTGAAATGTCTCATAGCCGTAAGCTTTGAACCCCGTACTACCAGAATGGGATTCTGGGTTTAGGGTTTGGGGTAGCCCACCCTTATAGTGAGCACCTTTCCGGTTTAGGGTTTAGAGAGGCAAATAGAACCTTTCTTTTGGGTGGTTGGGTTAAAACTATGTCCATAGTCTAAACTCCTTGCATCGTTTTTTAACAACCCCTATAGTTCCCCACTATATAATCCCCTGGAAGGAGTTTAGATTATGGCTCGCAATAAGCCCCTAGGGTGCTTAAGGGCCTCCCATGTTGAGAAATTTTCATATCTCCCGTGATCCCTCCAGTCACTCATCGTGGCCACAAGGGCTGGTAGTTGGATTGGCTTGCCTTTGGCTAGAGGCTAGGGAAGAATGGACACGAAGCAGAAAGCTACTACATTTTTGGTATGTAGGATGCAGGGAATAGTGGAAGGATCCGTTCTTTCCTTCCTTGCTCACCAGATGTAAGCCAGCGGGCCTATGCCGGTGCGGCCATGGGCAAGCTGGGACTTGATGCAGCTGATTCCCAAAACGTGAGCAGAGTCAAGATTACCTCTAGGGTTTAGGGTTTAGGGTTTAGGATTGGGGTTATTTTGGGAAAATGGAAAAAGAAAATGGAAGCTACTATATTATAATGGGGTTATATTTGGGATCTGCGTTTTTCTGGAAGTGGTTTTGATCCTCTGGCAGACGCTCCTGGAGCTGCGGGGTGAGCGTTAAACCCTAAGCAATGGATGTTCCACCGCTGATGACCATCTGGCCATAGGAGTTTTCCAACCTGGAGGCCCAAATACAGTAGGGTCCTTGTGATAGGGAGCCCCAAAAAAGGAGGCCCCTTTTGGAACCCCCTCACCCCTCTAATATAAGATGTTCCCACTAAATTGCAATCCACCACAACTGCAATATTTGACATTCGGGGGTTGGGGGCTTTCATGTTGGAGGGAGGGAACTACCGGCCCTCTCTTCCGGGAAACCCCCAGTTCTGCATCCTCGCTTTGGGTAGATCTGATCTTGATGTTGCGGGGGCTAGAGGTTTAGGGTGTAGGGTCTAGGGGAGCTCTACAGTTAAAAGCCCTTACTCTCTATTTCTCTACCCACAGCCCGTACAATTAGGGGGAAATTTGTTGAATACAAGGGGAGGGCCCGCACCATTGCCTAATACTAAATAAAAATGTCCCCATGAGGCCCAAACCCTACACTCCATACGAGCCATAGTCTAAACCCCTGACACGGCCCTAAACCCTGCAGCCTGTAAAACCCGTCTACAGGGTCCTGTAGCCTGAAACCCGAAGTGGCTTTAGGGCTCAGGGTTTAGGATTCAGGGTTTTAGGGTTTTAGGCTTTAGAGTTTAGGATTCAGGGTTTTAGGGTTTTAGGTTTTAGATTTTAGGATTCAGGGTTTTAAGGTTTTAGGTTTTCGAGTTTAGGATTTCGGGTTTAGGCCTAAGCCCCCAATTCAGTTCCAGTCTGCCGCCGAGTCCGTTCACGTTCAAGGAGGCGATCTTAGCGGCCCGGCGTGGCCACACAAAGTCCAGGTGCATGGGTTTAGGGTTGAGGTGTTTAGGGTATAGGGTCTAGTGTGCCTTACAGACTCACCGGATTTGGGGTGTCCGTCTTAGTTTTTAGAGGTATAATGGAAGATCCTATGCCTATGAAGAAGATTGCAACATGGAAAAATGAAAGGCAGGTGGATCTACACAGGGTCTCCAGGGAGTGTTTCTATTTATTCATGTATCTATTGCTCATTTACTTGTTTGTCTATTTATTTAATATAGTTGATTGATTAACTCATTGATTCATTAACTAATTCGTTTATCAACCAAGTTCATACCTATATCTTTTTTTATATAGTTATGTCTTTAGTCATTCATGTACTTACTTGTTTGTTTATTTGTTCACGTATTTATAGTGAGGTTCGGAGTTTAGGGTTCAGTGGATTTTTTGCGTTGATTAGGGTTGAGGGTTCGGGGTTTGGAATTAAGGGCTGTTGAACCCTAAACCTTAAACCCTAGGGTCCTGGGTTCAAGGCTTTCGGGGTGAGGGCTTTCCATTCTGGATTCTGGGTTTGAGGGTTAGGGTTTGGGGCTTCGGGTTTAGGGTTCAGGGCTGAGGCGAACCCCTATCCCTAGCCGCATTTTCTAAATTCAAAACCCATCAACCTTGGCGAAAGTCGAACAAGAAGCACCCGAAGTCTTGATTCATCATCGGGTTGTTCGACATGATCCCTGCCCTCCATAAGCAGTCTTCTATTTCCCTAGAAATTATTTCTGAATCTTGTTATAGTATAACCCTAAGCAAGTATTGGAAGTTATGTTGGTTTTAATAGAAGTCCAGCGGGGTTACCTTGAACCCTAAACCCTAAACCCTAAGATTCTATCTCAGGTTTTACCTCGCAAGCTTTGGAGTTGTTAGGGATCTACAGGGTCTTGGGCTTAGGAAAGCTTTGGGCTCTTCAGGATGTATCAGTTTGCTGATTTTGTTGAAAAATTGTCGTTTAGGGGTGATGAAGGACAGGCGGGTTACGATCACAGCCATTTAGAATTCTCCAGAGCGCTGCCGGCGAGATCCCAGTTCAAAGAACACACACACACACACCCACACACACACACACACACACACACACACACACACACACACACACACGCACACCCACCCACACACACACACACACACACACACACACACACACACACACTTTAGGTTTAGGATTTAGGATTTAGGTTTTTGGTTTTAGGGTTTAGGGTTTAGGATTTAGGGTTTAGGGTTTAGGGCTTCGGGTTCAGGGCTTAGGGTTTAGGTTTCCTGCTTGGGGCTTCTGGGATGTCTAGGGGGATGACATGATATTGTGTGTGTGGGCGTTTAGGGTTTAGGGTTTAGGGGTACAGCTGGGAGAAATAAGTCCTGAACCCTGATCCAAAGTCCTGCTGGGCTGGGCTTTGCTAAAAATATTGTTGAGAACCACAATAGTAATAGTAAAGCTGATACGTAGTAGCAGTAATTCAGACCAATGGCAACAGTCACGGTACTTGTAGTAGAAGTATTCATAGTTTTAATAGCAGCAATAACAACATAAAAGACCAATAGTAACCGTCACCATCATACGAACCGGAACGCTAAAAGGAATAGTTGCCAAGAGGAATAGTGGTGGCTTCAACGTGTTGGGGAGGCCTTTCTTCAATGCGGTTTAGGGTTCAGGGTTTAGGGTTTAGGGTGTAGGGTTTGAGATGAAGAGGATCTTTCCACAAGATTGCCAAGGCTTCCCGCAGATCAGTAGCTGCCTTGCCATCTTGGACCTGATCCCTCCAGGAAATGAAAGAGCGTTAAGCCCTCAACCCCTGAAGCATGACCTTCCTTGTTACTCCTTTCATCAAGGTGTCCTTCGCAAATGCATGGAAGGCAGACGTGTCACACCAGCTCGGACCGTTCTGCACCACTTTGAGCCTGCCTAAAGCATGATCAGAAAATTGTACTAGTCATTCCTCTCATCTCGTATCTTGCCCGCCTTGCACCCTGCCCCATGTTTCCGATAGCCCCTTAACAAAAGGGCCTTTTAAAGACATGCTTCTGCGGTTTTGAGGTTCATGAGTTTTCTAGACATGATTAAAAAGGAGATTGCAAGGTCTAGGTGGCCTTGGTCTTATAAAAGGAACTACAGGGGGACCTCCAGTACAACCTTTTGGGTCACGGGGCCTTAGTACACTTATAGTCCCTAGAAGCATGTAACGATCCCAGTTGTCCCCATTACTCATCTCCCCCCAACTCACATACCCTAAACCCTAAACCCTCCAAACTGCACCCTTAGGGGAGGCACATGTATCTCGAGAAAGGGGTTGTGCGATTGATGGGCAACATTCTGAAAGGCCACTACACACCCTGGACATGGTAGTAAAAATGTGCATAGGGCCAAAGACCAGCAACCCTAATCAAAGCCTATAGTCCCCCTTAAGAAGATAGAATATGGCTCTGGGTAAATTACAAGAAGATCCCCATATATTCCAGATTCTGTCTATTTAAGGGGGACTAAAAAAACCCAGGGGAAGCTGAACGGAAGACAATGCGTGGCAATCGACCCGCCCAAGCACCTTCACGCAACTTGGCTGATCTGGGCGGGCTACTTCACAAAGGGGGAGGGAACCCCCCGAGAGTTTAGGGTTTGGGGTTTAGGGTTTCAGGGTCTAGGGTTTTAGGGTTTAGGGCTTAGGGCGTCGGGAACATGCAAGGCTACATGGAGATAACAGGTACTTACCCTTTCGGAATTGCTCAGTCGGTTGTGTTGACAAGCTGGCATCTGAACTTTGCTCCAGGACATACTGCTACAGCACTAGTGATTACTGTAAGTGACCTTTACAAACCCTAAACCCTAAACCCCTAAACCCTAAACCCCTAAACCCTAAACCCTAAACACTAAAGCCTACAACCCTAAACTCCCAACCCTTCGACCCCCTAACTTTTGTTGAGCTTCAGGCGCAGCTGGAGAGCAAGGCGTCTCCTAACAAGAATCGTGAGCATCAGCAAATCAGCGGGTCTGCATTCATCAGGGGACCTCCTGGTTTAGGGATTAGGGTTTAGGATTTAGGGTTTCGGGTTTAGGGTTTAGGGTTTAGGGCTTAGGATTTAGGGTTTAGGTTTTAGGGATTATGGTTTAGGGACAGCAAGCGTCATTAGCATCGGAAGGGGGGGGCAGCAAGCAGCATGAAGATCAGCGGGCCTGCGTTTGGTCACGTGGCTTCTGCAGAACGTGCTAACACTCAATAAGTTGAGTGAGAACTTCCTGTTCACGCCAAGTGGCCTTGGTCTGGACATTTAACATGACGTGCAAGACATGGAGTCCTGTGAAACAGGCCCCCCAGAGTACAAGCGCCAAAGACCGTCAAGGAAGTTTGGAAGATTGGCTTGGGCCTTTAAACCCTAAAGCCTTTATAGCCCCATTGTGGTAGTTTCCATTTTCTTTTCCATCATCCCAATATAACCCCAATATAACCCCAACAGAATCCCCATAGAATCCCAATATAACCCCAACCATAACTGCAAGGCTTTTGTTTGGCCCTCGAAGCCTTGCAGGTTGGAATTAGGGCATGTAGGAACGGATCCCTATTGTAGGTCCATAATGTCTCCCTAAGCCCTACACAAATCCTAAAGCCCCAAACCCCTAAACCCTATGCCCTAAACCCTAGACCCGAGGAGAGTCTATGTTCTTTGTCACTCCACCCTTCCCTGCGGTAAATAAAAGGGTTTAATGGGAACCCCAAACAGGGAACCCCAAGAATATAGTAGGAATATAATAGGAATATACTTACTAGGGTCCTTACATCTATTATATTCATACTTTATTCTTGGGGTTCCCTGTTTGCGGTTCCCATTAAAATCCCTTTGGTAAAGAAACTTGTGTAACTTGTCCTTGCCGTCCTGCGCCTTGACACTCGCAGGCATGTTATGCTCAGTGTTTGGTGTTTAGGGTGCTCAATGTTTTTTGGAACCAAGGCCAACAGAAAATCCGGAAGACCTTGCCGTTGTCCGGCCTGGAAATTCCAAAGGATCTAACCCTAAGCTCTGATTTGGGTTTCCTGCAGTGCTTCAGCGGACGGTGGGTTCTATCACTCACACCCCAGCGCCCGAAGCACTGAGTGCTTTTGGAGCGGAGTTTAGGACCATATAAGGTTTAAATTTTAGGGATGCCAGAGAGACTGGAGGATGATAACCAGAACCCAAACCTCATGCTACTGTAGTACTTCCAACAGATGAGCGGTAGTCAAACCTGAGCCCTGATTGCCATGCCCTCCGGAGTAGCCAGAGCCCAGGTTGTAAGAGGGGTTTAGGGTTTAGGGATTGTCCGCCCTAAGCCCTTAACCCTAAACCCGCCACCATGGGCCCTTGATCTTGGAGTCTTCGTAGATTGTTTTTTTTTGTTCGTCACTACCATTCGCTGGTTGGTAGTAGGGAACGAAGGCATGGATCCTTATAGTGGCCCATATACAACCTCAACAGTATAGCACAGTTTCCATTTTCTTTTCTTTCGAAACCTTCATTCACGGCTACCGGCCAATAAGACAATCACCCTACAACAGGACAGGGTGCATGACGCGTTAGATGGAGGAAATCTGGCACCGCTTCGGATCCCAGATGTCCTCCATCCCAGATTTAGATCTCACGGAAGCTTGCCTCTAAACCCTGAGCCCTAAATCTTACCTCCTAGAAGAACACCAGGTCCGGCGGGAACAGTGCTACAACCTCACGCCCTTGCTGAAGCAGGGTTCTGCCGGCCGTTTCGGGTTTAGGGTTTCACGCTCACTGTCTGCCGGCACGCGTGGCTGGTCAACTGTTGAGCCTGTTTGGTCTAGGGGTTTTGGAAATAGTTGAGCCATAGTCTCAATTCCTTAAAGAGTGCTGTAATTCTAAGGGGTTATATAGGGGAAGTAGTACGGGTTATGAAGGGGGGTACTAGGAGTTTAGACTATGGCTGATTTAAGGTTCACAGGGCTATGGCTGCGGATTTAAGATTTTAGCCTCGAGGTTTGGGGTAGGATTTAGGATTGAGTGTGTGGGAGCTGGAGAGGAGTTTTAGAGGGTCTATCGGTCGCGTAGAGTTTCCCGTAAACCCTCAACCCTAAACCCTAAGCTCTAAGCCCTAAACTTTGAGATTGTTGTGGGGCACAGGGTATAGTTTAGATGTTCCTACTGAGCGAACCTCATGCCAGGAATATAGCCCAAACCCTAAACCCTAAATCCCTACGGAGTAATTAGTTTCCATTCTACTTTCCAGTATCCCAACATAACCGCATGATCATGGGGTGATCGGGTTTGGCACTCTCCTCTGCATGCCACCAGCTTTTGTTCGGGCATGTTGGGACTCCGAGAAGCCTACCAATGAGGGATTAGGGTTTCGAGTTTAGGGTTTTAGGGTTTAGGATTTCAGGGTTTAGGGTTTGATGGTTTAGGGTTTAAGGGGTTTAGGGTTTAAACTCCTGGTATCTCTCCCCCTGAATAATCTCCCTATACCCTATATAACCCCCTTTAATTAAGGAGTTTAGACTATAGCTCACATGTCTCCGTCACCACGTCTCCAGCTTCATCTTCAACCCTCCATTACCCTAAACCCTACATGGGTGGCTGTCAAAATTATGGTCCCTTTATGGGTATGGGGTTTAGGGTTTAGGGTACCCTAAAAATTTGGCGCCGTATTATAAAAGGGATCCAAACAGGGACCATCATTTTGACAACCACCCAGATCCCAATTAAACTCTAACCCGGCTGTGCAGACCTCTGTGGTGATCTTCAGGCGCAGAGAAACGGACTTGGGGATTTCGGGGTTGAAGGGTTGGGGGCGGTGGTGGGGCGGCAGTTAGGATGTAAATCTAAGGATTTTGACGTAGGCGTTTAGGGCTCAAGTCTAAGGGTCCAGGGTTTCGAGGTCGTAGAGTCCTAGAATGACGGAGGAGCTGTAAAACCTGAATTCTTAAATTCTAAACCCTGAATCCTAAACCCTAAATCCAGAAGTCCTAACCCTAAATTCAAACCCTTAAAGTAATCCCGCGCTCATTTGCCAGGCCTGAACACGCTCGAATTGCGTTTTTTCCCGAAGCCAGACAAGCCGAAAGACGAACCAGAGGACCCCTTCCGATGCCGCGAGTTGGGGTTTCTAGGGTTCTACTGGGCCTATGGAAACCATGAATTTAGGGATATATACCACACAAATTAAGGTCTTAGCCCCCTGAGAAGCAAGCCTGTGAGTCCAGGTGGGTGCAGGTTTTTCGGGGGTCTGGGGTTTAGCTGGTTAAGGGGTTAGGGGTGATGGTGATGGTGGTGATGAATGCTATGGTGAATATGCATCAAGTTCTGCCCTGCAAAACCCAACTCGGGTTTAGGGTGGTGGAGGGCATCGATTTATTCAACAGGTGACGGGAGGTTTGGAGTAGGAAGTCAAGGGCTCGGATTGCTCTGTTCATCTCTGGCTTGTTCTGCTCGAATCGACTGAGCTGATCATGCGAAGTTAGCTCCAATGGGTACCTTCAAGGAGCAGAAAATAGCAAAAGCGATGGCAATAATTAAGAATGAGCGTAGTAATTCTTCAACCCTAAACCTTTATCATCAGGATGTTTTTAGCTTAAGTTTATTGTGTGAATGCTGAATATTTCGCCGGAGTCTTTTCTTGTATGTATGAATTTCTAACTTAGGGTTTATTGTTTAGGGTTTAGGACGTGGTATATACTTTGGCCTCAAAGGCTTACTGAATGAGTAGGGACTCAGTACTAGACAGGTACCTGGATCCTTTTGCCAGCATGTGGTCGCCATGATTTTGCTTTTAGCAATCTGAATTCTGAGTTCAATTTCGTGGCGATTCAAGAGGGAAGAAGGATCATAGTGTCTTGGGGTATAAGAGGGGCTCCCCTACTTCCTGGAAGGGCCCAAGCATTAACATTTGTCTGAACTCTGAAGGTTTCGGATGGCATTGTGATTTTCTCACTTTGTGCCGGTGCTGTAGTGGGGTTAGTGGAGACGTTTTCTCTGAGTATAAAAGGGATTTTCGCAACGCCGACCCCACCAAAATTGGCTGTAAATAACCTTTCACTAGTATAGGGTCCTAATTTTGAGGGTTGGGATTACCAAAGCCCTCCTATTATTGAGGGCATCGGCACCACGGTGCCTCTTGGCAGTACTCTAGAATTCGCACCGAAAAGCATATGGCAGCTATTGCAGAATCCGGTACAATGCCTTGAGCTTCTACCACTGGCAGCATAGCAAGGACAACTACTGCGTGGGAGTTGTCCTAACTCGTCCGAGGCTGGATATTATGTCAAATGTGCTGCCCGCCAATACGATTTTGAGACATTAGGATTTTTTTCGAGAGGTGGCCACAGTCGGTAAGTAGTAGCGTGTAGGCCAATCAGGTGAGTGGTATTTCAAAAAGGGCTAATACAACAGTAGTTCCCACTACAGTCATTCCCTGTGGGCACATGGTATTGCTGACTTCACTAATACACCCCCCCCCGCCTCCGAACCCTCAATTGATCATCTACCTCTATTTTGGGAGGCCGCTTAACAAGATTGCCAAAGAAGTTGGTTTGAAGATCTGCTTAGGACCAAATAAAACCCAAGTAAAATCAAGATCCTTAAAGCGTGTACTTGTCGGCCAAGACTGGTGTGAAGTCAACATTCTCGCATAAGCAGAATATGACCTTACCTGGTTCAACCAAATCGTAAACCCTAGACCCTAAACCCTACTCCGCAAGCAGAGCAGGGAGCAGTCATCAGGTAAGGCTTGGCTTTTTGCTTTACGGTTCAGTGTGTAGGGTGTAGGGTTTAGGGGTTTAGGGTTTAGGGTTTAGGGTTTAGGGTATCATAATTCTTACGTTTATGGTACGAGGCTGAGCGGGCCTCTGTGAAGATTGGTAAGTCTATGTTTACATCTCCTACCAGCTTGTGATGAGTGGTAAATCTTGTGGATTTCTGGGCAGAACTGTTACGATTGTCTCCACCAGCAAGGTAGCCCCAAATTCGAAATCGGGGTCCAAACTGCAGGAGATGTCAGAAAGTATAATCATCATATACACCCGTCTTAGGACCTAGAGAGCGAACATGTAGCAAGGTTCATCCCATTTCCATGTTCAAACTTGTTTGGCCTCACCTCTAGGTTTACATGTGACGCGCTCCTCCTACTTCTATACAGGGACCCAAGTTCCCGCGAAACTACGACGGATGCATAGTAAAACCCATCTTTGGAATGGCAGTGGTCCATCAAGACTTTGTGTGGGATTCTATGTGCCTTTTCGGGCGTGTAAAGTTTGATGGCATGTGCTATCCAATCAGAAGCTGCCCAAGAATAGCTGCGTGAGTTGTGATGGGGTCAGCATTGCAGCTACTCAGTTATTCTGATTACGCCTGAGCCCCATTACAGAAAGAGCATAATCTCCTCTCCCAATATTAACCCACCCACCCACCCTTCAATGTTGCATATTCGCATTGTGGTGTACTGTTACATATTGGGAACATTCAGTGGTACTGGGGTGGGGTTCTAACAACAGGGAAAGGAGACTCTCATCTTGAACGTGCGGGTAAAATCCTACTCATGCAGGCCGCAGAAATATGGGTGGTTGTCAAAATGATGGTCCCTTTGGGATCCCTATTATATATTACGGCACCTAATATTTAGGGTACCCAAAAAGGGATCATGGTTTTGACAACCACCCGGATGAAATATGGCACTCGGTTGGATGAGATGTCAGGGCCCTGAATTCCTAAATCCTAAGCCCGGTAGGGAAGCCTAATTCCTAACCTGCCCAAAACTCATTCCCACACAGCCCTTAGTAGGGTTGCCACATGAGCTGTAGTCTAAACTCCTTAAAGGGGGATTACATAGGGGGCTAGAAAGGGGACTACTTAGGGGTTATTCAGGGAGATACTCGGAGTTTAGACTCTAGCTCACATGAGGGTTGAGGGTACAGTGTCACATGACGTGAACTTGGGCGTTCAGCATGTTGCAGGTACTGGACGGGCCTAAATCATTACCAGTCTAACTTTGAGGTTTATTTGCGGTATCCTATACCGCATACATAATCATACAAGGAATCTAAGACCATGATACTGACATTTATTTAGACTTCTACATGACAGCTACTGTACTCTGCTTTCATTGTTTAGGGTTAAGGGTCTAGACTTTGGGACGTGCGGCTTCGAGGCATTGAGTGTACTATGTCATACATCAAGATTCAATGAGGGTTATAGGAGTTTAGAGGTTCATGGGACCCTTTTTTCTCAGAAACATGTAAGGGATATCACGGGATAGCTTTGATTACGCTAAACCCTTTAAGCCTCATATTGAAGCAGCGACTGTGCGGCTGGCATAACTTGAAGTCTAAGACTGCAGTTCATCCATTCTGCCCATGTTCAATACGCACCTAGGATGTTCAACCCAAATGTAGGGAAAGAATCCTTCTGCAACCTCACCATCTGTGGCCCTTTCGGCTCGCCAAGCAGCTTTGGCTGGGGAGAACAGAGTATCCGACTTGTTTGTAGCGTTCGTATCGAGCCTGCACGGTTCCACGATTCTGTCGCTGACTGTAGCGTGCGTGTGCATTGTATTTATTTTGATCTTTGTGTTGCGCTTCTTTGCTGCCCTTGTCTAGCTCCAAGCTGAGCTCATGGCTTTCTACCAGGAAGGCTCGCAGTTGTTTGAGGCTCGGGCGTTTGGTCTAGGAGGCTCTCTTACTCCTACATTGATGACACAGCTGGTGGTGGAGCTACTACCGCCACCGACCGTCACCTTCACGTCCCTCTTCGCATGCACATCCACCACTGCAACCGTCACCACAACCAGCACCACTCCTCGCAGCCACTGCTACTGTTATTACATCTGCGAATAGCACCTCCCCGGATGCAGATGCTACTTGGGCGCTGTTGCTGCTGTTTTTGCTGCTGGTGCTGCTCCTGCCCCTCTGCTCAGCTGATGTTGCTGTTATGGGGGCGAGTGTTACATGCACACGCACCCTGGCGGCTTCAGTAGCCCAATAATGGCTGCAAGTTTGATAAGGATGTATGCAGGGAACAAGTTTTTCATCGTTGCAGGCTTGGTTGTTCAGGGCTATTCCATTCTCCTAGCAAATCGTGGCCCGTGCCGCTTTGCATGTATAGCCCTGCAGTACTGATCCCCGCACGCTTTGTCTGTGGACGCAATGTAGAAGTTTCGAAGTCTGGAAAGATGGCCAAGATCTGGTGTTCACTGCTGTGGCTTTTCATAGGAAGTGGAGGAGGAATGTTAATCTCCACCATTCCGGCACGCTCTTGCAGTAGGCCCTTCAGGAGTTTAGGATCTTAGCTTTTGAGGTTGTGGTTGCTATCCATGAGAGGCTACTTGGAGGGCTTACTTTCTTGGAAAAGTGATAATGTTGAACTGGTGAACTTGCACTTTTTAGGCCTTTAGCTCCTATTTTTTAGCGTCCTTGCATTAAGCGCTCTACACGAAGCTTCTGCGTTGCCTACATAGTCCCCTTCTTCAGGATAGCTGACCTGACATAATTTAGCACGTGCTGTTGGCTCATTCCTACATGGCGACTTATACCTGCAAGCAGCCCTAAACCCTAAAGAAGAAGGGCTTTGAGCCGGTAGCACGGCTTCTTTGAGTTTGAAGGTTGGTGGTGGCCTCAGTGTATGCGTGTGGCGTCTCTGTGGAGTGACCAGACATATGAGCCATAGTCTAAACTCCTCAAATGGGGGGTTATTAAGGGGGATACTAGGAGTTTAGACTATGGCTCATATGCTTCTAGCAGACACGATTTGTAAACGGATCGAGCAGCTACACTAGTCTAGCAAATTTGCAGCCCGCTTCCAACCGCCCTTAGTTCCGAAAGTTTATCCATTCCTCCGAGAGCCCTACCTGGACTGCCTGGACCCCCAAAGTTGGTAGAATAATGGCCCCAGACCCGACAACTAAATCACAATGCTATTATTCTATATATTTTTCAAGGTTCAGGTCGCCCGACAAAATTTGAATTACACCCTGAAGCCTAAATCCTTTGTCAACCTTAAGCCTATTATACCGGAAGCCACACAGTTAGGGTGTATGGCAAATCTGCAACTCCTCAAAACACTAAAACGCAACATTGATGACCACCTACATCTTTTTTAAACCAGGTCTGAAGCCCCGGCCGGAATATGAAGTTATGATTCTCAGTAGTATCCTAGTCGCCAAATCGGAAACCAGTTAGAACTGAAAATCTATCTCCAAGAGCCGTGCACCCTAATCACCCTAAACCTTAAACCCTAAACCCTAGACCCTAAACCCCTAAATCCTTAAACCCCTAAACCCTAAACCCCTAAACCCCTAAGCCCCTAAGCCCCTAAATCCCTAAATCCCTTCCTTCCACTTCCTGAAAGCTTGACAGCTGACAGGAGTGGCTGAAGCTCGCAGGGGCCGGAGTTGCTCCCGTTTCGGCTGCTTGGACTATGGGGAGGGCAGTTTGGGATTAAGGGTGTATATGGGTTTGTAAGGGTGTATAGGGGCTTGTGGGAGTAGAGATGATTAAGGGTTAAGGGTGTTTGATAGTAGGGTACAGTGGCCATTGTGGATTGCACTTGCAGGGTATAATTCAACCTGGCAATAACACCGTCCCTCAAGCTTGCTTTGCGTTTTCTTCTAAGGAGGGCGGGCGTCACAATAATGAACCAGGAGTAGAAGGCAATCTGTTTCTATCGGGATGTTCTCAGGCGCAAAGTTTTATTTATGTCACACCATTGCCGATCCAACTTCTTCGTAGACTTTCGGACTCCCGAGCTTGTGAGAGAGCAAAAGTAGTCGTTTGCTGGCCAGGTGGAATATTTCTTATTGTGACCCCTCAGTAGCGTTGGGTTAACAAAGCGGACTTTCAAGATGACGTAACTGGAAGCTATTCGGGTTTGTGCTGGGCTGCTGTTTAACACGGCTGCGCTCGCCATTATGGGTTCGGCATATGTATTTGTACAAGAGTATGTTACATACATATGTTCTATATATGTTTGTCTATGAAAGAAGTCTAGTGTCCCAAGAATCGCTGAGTATCGCTGAGTAATCTCAAACAGACTACACTCGCTTCGGGATTTCGCACGTCTAGTTGAGCTAGGATTTATGGGTTTATAGGGTTTCGGGTTTAGGGGCTTGGATTGCACTAGTGCTTGGGGCATCAGACTGGTTTAGGATGTTGGGGCTTAACCGGGCTTGACCCTACACTTCTAAAACCCGTAGCCTTAGAAACCCTAAACCCTAAATCATACACCGTCAAGCTTAAATCCTAAACCCTAAGCTCTAAATCCTAAAGCCTAAACCTATCAGCCCTAAACCCCTAATTGTGGTTAGGGTTTAGGTGTAGGGATTTGGGGGTTTAGGATGTTAGGGTTGCACAGAGGAGGTCATGGAGCGCTCCTTGAGATTTTCGGGGACATTTGTGTGCCTAGACCCTCATAGCTATCCCCTTTTCTAGGATGCAAAACTTTACGCTTAGTATCCTTTCTATACAAAATGAGGTACCCTGAAATGGGTTAGGGTAAAGCCCTAAACCCTTAACTCTCAACCCCCAAACCCCTTACCCTAAACCCTAAAACCGCAAGCCGTGAACCCTAAGCAATTAAAAGCCCAAAGCCCTTAAACCCTAAACCCTAAACTCTAGACCCTATAGTTAGGAGAGGTCTAACTGTAAGGAGTGCCTTTGAGGGAGGGTCTTGTTCTTCTATAGGTTCCTTGAACCAACCCTTCAAGTCAGAGCCTAAAACGCTGAAACCCTAAGCCCCATAAACCCTGAAAGGTTTAGGGCTTTGGGTTCCTAACCCCCTAAATTCAAACTCTCTAAACCACCCTAAACCGCCCAAGCTGCAGGTGTCCCCGCTAGACAAGGATGACGCGTTGATTGTCATTGCTGCCTGCCTGTAGTGTACCGGATGCCACCCTTTGAGAAATTCCGAGTCCGCATCTGTGGTTCAGGGGTTCAGTATGCAGGGTGGAGGGAGTTTGAGACGTTGGGTGGGTAAATGGGCACAGATTCGGTGCCTGGTCCGTACTGCTGATATTACGACCCCGCGAGACCCTAAATACCTTACATCTTGGTAGTTATGACGTTTTAGTATGCAGGCCCTAAACCCTAAACCTGAAATCCTAAACCCCAAGCCCTATACACCCTAAGCCCTAAACCCTAAATCCTACACCCTAAACTCTTAGTGTAAGTTGTACTTTGCGTTGTTGGCTCGCAATGGGCTGAGGCAGGCTTGGGTAGGCCCCGACCTTGATACAGCTATGCGGTTTAGAGTTTAGAGCTTAGGGTTTTTGGCTTCCGGGGCCGGGTATTAGGGTTACTGTCAATAGTAGGTTTGCCAAAGGAACAATAAGTGTGGACATAAGCCCCCTGTGGTAGTTTAGAATAGTCCCTAATATGTTCCCTAGAAGTGACTGTAGCTCATACCGGGTTTCAAGAAATCAGGGTCCCTTTTAATGTTGTAAACCTGTAGATGGGAGTTTCTTCAGCATGATCCAAACAAGGTCCTTGAAGGGCACTGAAGTTTCTGTAAGAATTCTAGGGGTGCCTGATATTAGAAGCCCCCGATTATCATTTGGGGGTTGACTCGGAATGGCTGGTCCCCGTATTTGTTAACTCAAGGGAGGAGAGTGCTTGGGTGTGTCAAGCCTGATTCAGAGCTTAAAGATTCGTGCTGAACATTTGTTGGACTTCTGGTTTTGTGTAAAGGGGCACTTGGGATAAGGGTATATATTGTGAGGTCCGTAATGAACCGATGCTTGTGGCAGAGCCGCCAGTACAACTGCAGCCCATAGGCAAGAAACAAACATAAGGAAACATGAGGGTCTATCACACGAGCCTCCAATATACCTTGCAATAGATTTGCCATATCTTCACACGGAATCTAGTAAATGGCTTTGACATCTCGCCGCATGTTTTGAAAGCTGTTTGTCCTTGATGTGGGTTTCAGGGCTTCAGGTGTTGCTCTTCGTAATCCTGATAATACACTTCTCTCTACGCACCTCGTTTCCGTAAGTGGATCTTAATCTTCAATCCCAAAACCCTAACAGAGCTGTTTCCGAAACTCCTGAAAGGCAAGTTATATAGGGGATTGTATAGAGGACCATTATAGGGCTTATTAAAGGGGATCCTAGGAGTTAAGACTATAGCTCACATGGTTTTCCACTCCCCCTCAAGTAGTAGGAAGTATTTGCAAATCAAAGCCTTAGGTTTAAGACAGAACAAGCTTAAGTCGTTGGAACACAGGTCTCCTCGAACTACTCCTTTTTAGTGTTTAGGGCTTAGGGTACTATCCTCTCATTCAAGGATTTCATGCTTGTTCCCTAAGGCTGGTGCCATGTTCTCCCCATGGGTTTTAGGATCCTTTGAAGCAGCAGAAACCCCTAAACCCTAAAGGTAACCGCATGCTATGGGGCTACATGGTTCATAGTGGGGCAATATTGGGGGCATGTCGGGGGAACCGTTTAGTTGTACGACCTTAGGGAGGAGGTCTGAGGTGTACAACACCGAAACCTTTTGAGTGAGGGTTTAGGGTTTACAGCCCCTTTTAAGTAGATAGAATATTATAATAGAATCTCCATATTACCCATATTCTATCTACTTAAGGGGGACTGTAGGTGTACGGTTTAGGGCTTAAGGTTTCGGGCTTAGGGCTAAGGGAAAACCTACAACCCTGAAGTCTTTGAGTTGGGGCTTACGAAAGTCTGGAAGCCGTGCTTCGCCGAACCACTGAGGACATGCAAGCAGACTTTGTGCCGAAAGATACGATACTTGACCTACATGTAAGGTTTCCCCTGAGGGTCCAAGGGCCCAAATAATAGGGTTTTAGGGCCCCGATACCACTAATATTGCAGTATTTAAAGCCCTGAAACCCTATTTGTTGGGTCCTTGGACCCTTAGATTTCTGGGACATGGATACGATTATATGTGCTCTTCTAGTTTTGAGGCTCTTTCTATTCAGGCTCCCAGTGCTATATAGGAACATGCACGGGGACACCCAACGCTGAGATGCAGCCAGGTCCATATGCGTTGGGCTAGGGGCTTTCGCTTCACAGGTTGAGTGTTTTGGGGGGAAGCATGCAAGCCTTGAGTCCGATAACATGAGGACAGGACAGTCTTAAAAAGATTAAGCCCTAAACCCTACACCCTAAACCCTATATAGGTAGTAGTTTCCATGTTCTTTTCCATCATCCACAGCGTCCATCTCCAACTTACTGGTAACCAAAGTCGAGCCTCAGGGGTCAGAATTTGGAGTTTGTGGTTTAGGGTCTAGGATTTAGGTTTGGGCTCAGATCCCGACAATACCCTGTGCCCCCTTCCCCTCGAGCACCAGTAAGTTGGGATGGTTGGTTTTGTACGAGCATTTATACGGGGGTTCAGCGGAATTGTTGGCTTTTGGGTTTGGTGTTGAGAGGTCAGGTGAGCTTAGATGTGCTTGGTGCGGGGATTTTCTGGGCCATTAGGTTTAGGGTTCAGGGTCTAGGGTTGAGGGTTTAGGGTTGTGAATCCCAGGCCTGAATTCAACCCTGAACCTGCCACCGCTCAACCCCAAACCCCACTGTGGTCTCAACCCTAAGCCTTGAATTTCAAACTCTAAGCTCTAAACCCTAGACTCTAAACCCTAAGCCCTAAACCCTAAATAACCTAAAGCCCCAAGCCCTGAACCTCAAACCCCAGGCCCTAAACCCTCAGCCGTGAACCTTAAACCCTATAGTCCCCCGTAAGTAGATAGAATATGGGTTATATGGGGATCTTATCATAATGTACCCAAAGCCATATTCTATCTACTTAAGGGATATTACTATCCTCAAGCCGAAGCTCGAAGCCCCCAACCCCATGTTGGCCGTGGCGTAAGGCATGTCGGGCACACCCAGGTAGGCAGAAAATGGTCCTGTCAACACTAAGCCCTAAACCCCAAAATTCTTAAACCCTAAACCTTCAACTCCAAGGGATAATCCTCACGGCGGCCGCTTTGGAGTTGCAGAAGGTTCGAATGTCATCCCCCTCATCAACAGTCTGATAGATCCTGGGCCAGCGGCTTAGGGTTTGGGGTTTAGGGTTTAGGTTTAGGGTCTTATTTGGGGGTTGCCATTAAGAGTTTAGGGCTTACAGGTCTATAGGGTTTGTAGGGCTTATAAGGTTAAATAGGGTTAAGGGTCTTGGGGTTGAGGGGCTCATGTTTGGCGTGAATGATCTAGGTTTGCGGGTTAGCATTGCTGGGTATTTAGAGTCTAGATACGGGAGAACGAGATCTCGGCGACGGGGTTTTAGCGTCATCAAGCGACGAGCCTCATCAAGAGACGCTTAGTCGGGCCTGTTGGAATCAGGGTTAGTTAGCCTATAGTCCCCCTAAGTAGATAGAACATGGTTTTGGGTACATTACAACAAGATCCCCACATACCGCATATTCTATCCACTTAAGGGGGACTATAGACCCTCAACGCCCTTAAGGAGGAAATGCATGCGCCAGGCATTCCCCATATCTCTATCCGTAAGGATTCCCTAAACCCTAAAACCCTAAACCCTAATCCGTAAACCCTAAGCCCTAAACCCTAAGGGGAACTAGTTTTTCCGGGATCCCTGGTCCAAGAGATTGGGCTCCTCACTAAGCCTAAACGACTACCACTACCACCTTGGCTCCCTGGTACTTCAGGTCGCTTAGGAATATTCAGGGTTAGATAAGGGTCATGTAGTGGGAGCGTCCAGGGGGTGTAGTATAGGGTTTAGGTTTTAGGGTTTGGGGGGAGTAACGGAACCCTATGAAGCCCTCGGCACTGCACCGCATCTCTTGTGAGCTTTAGTCTAAAGTCCTGAAAGGGGGTCATCTAGAGGATTTTCTAGAGTAGTCTTATTAGGGTTATCAAGGGGATGCTCGGAGCTTAGACTTTTGCTCATGTAGGGCAGGGTTGCAAGTTTCAGGACGTGCTTGCGGATTTGATGGCTGGAGAGCGCCAGGTTCAGTACCTTGAATACGAGTGAATCTTTCCTCCGAGGGTTCGACGGCACGCGGACAAAGTTCGCTGTTGCATGAGAGGCTTATCCCTAAACCCTAAATACAAGGGCCGAACCACAGACCCAAATTTACTGTAAGCCCTTTTATAAGGACTTCTCAGAGAGGGTCCCTGAATTTTTGGAGACCCCTAAACCCTAAACCCTAAAGCTTCAAAGTGATCGACATGTTTCTGCACAGGGCAGGGCTCCCTTGCACAATCAGAAGCCATTCCCTCACTTCCGGGTTTAGGGTTTAGGGTGTAGGGTTTAGGGGGGTTAAGGGTTTAGAGCTGAAAGTTTAAGGCTATTTTTTTAATAGTTGGCCCACCATAGGAACCATAGTCCACACTCCTAGTATCCCCCTTAATAACCCCTGTAGTACTCTTCTAGAAAATCCCCTATATATCACCCTTTAAGGAGTTTAGACCCTAAAGCGTAAACCCTAATCCCTAAACTCTAAACCCCGGAAGTCTGCATCTTTGTTGTAGGTCCAGCAAGCTGGAAGGTACTCCTTCGACCTCTTTGGGTTTAGGGTTTTAGGGGTTTATTGTTCAGGGGCTAAATTCTAACCCCCGTTTAGGGGTTAGGGTTTAGGGGCTGAATTCCAAACCCCCTTTAGGGTTTAGAGTTTAGGGTTTGGGGTTTAGGGTTTAGGGCCTAAATTCTACCCCCCCTCTTAAGAAGCTGAAAATCCCAATGAGGACAGCGCAGTGAACGCTGGCGCGACCATCTGCGCGACCCGCGAGCCTTCGCAGATATTCATCCTGTTTCTAGGGGTAATGGAAAATAAAATGGAAACACTGAGATATAATGGGGTTAAGGGTTTATATTAGGTTTAAATATAGGGATAATGCAAAGAAGCTGGAAACTACTATAGGGTCTAGGATTCAAAAGGAGTGAAGGTATGCGGGCTTACTTGGAGTGTCAGGGCGACTTAGTAAGTAGGTTGACAAAGGGGACAATTAGGATTACTATATGGGTTATCAAACTACTTACTAAGTCCCCCTGACCCTAAAAGTAAAACCTAAACCTTAACAAGCGTGTGAGCTTTGTAGTCATTAGGCTTCGCAAGCAGGACATCCAGCATCCCGCACCTGCTTAGGGTGTAGAACCTAGGGTTGAGATTTAGGGTTGAGGGGCTAGGGTTACTTTGACAGCGTGTCTCTGTTTTATGAGGAGAGATTTTGAGACCTTGTGCTATACATTGAGAATATCAAGTTGTACACGGAGCAGACAAAGAGACCACTAGCCTGCAGCATAGACTACTTCTGCTCAACCCTTCGTTTAGGGTTTAGGAAGCCCAGTGATCCCCATTTTATCCTTGGGGGGTGCTAGGTTCCTTGTTTACAATCAGTCAGTAGGATAAAAGGCACCCTTATTGTGATATGGTTTCTGGGGTACCAGGTAGGGCGTAAGACTTGAATGCCGCAAAAAGGTCAGACGTTCTCCACATGGCTCTTCCGCACCCTCCCCCACACTGACATGGAACTGTATGTAGGCCCCTACAAAGGGGTCCATTGAAGGTTCCATACCCTAAACTCTAAACCCAGAACCTTCAACCCTAGCTACTTTGGCGGAGGGCAAGCTTCAGGAGCAGCCCCAAGTGGACCAGGACTCCTTTTGTAATGGTTTCATAAGGGTTTAGGGGTTTAGGGGTTTAGGGCTTTATCCAAAGAAGTTCAAAGGGCGCCTGAAGGTTGAGAATCCCGAAGCTTAAGGGTTGAAGGAACGTCTACGTCCTTCAGCCAGACCTGGGACTTAGTAATTACGTATAACTGGGGTTATATCCCTACGTATAATTGGAGTGACCCCATAAAGTCCATTTAGGAGGACTACAAATAGGGTTATAAGCCAAGTTATAAGTGGTTACTAAGTCCCATGGGCCTCCAAGTATGTTGAGGGTGTAGCAGTCTAGCATCTATGGGGCCTAATCCTTAAGTCCAGCTACACGGTTTGGGTTCCCCAAGCCCTAAACCCTGAACCCTAAGCACTAAGCCACTAAGCCCTCAATCTAAAATCCTAAGGCCCAGTTTGGGTTCCCTAAGCCCTAGACCCTGAACCCGAAGCAGTAAGCCCTCAATCTAAAAACCGAAGACCCAGACCGAGGACTACCATCCCCATGATCACTGCAGCTTCTGTACCGCTGGGGGCCCCTTCCCGCCACATTGTCTACAGGGAAGTCTGGGGAGTTACTCGGCTCGACGCGGTTTGGGGTTTAGGGTTTTAAGGTTTAGGGTTTGGGGAGTATAGGGTTGAGGGTTTAAGGTTTGGGTTCAGGGTTCAGGATTTAAGGTTTAAAGTTTTAGGATTTAGAGTTTTAAGGTGTTAAGGTTTAGGGTTCAGGGTTTCAGGTTTGGGGTTCAGAATTTTGTTGGGTTTTACTGTAGAGTTTAGGGTTCAGGTTTCAAGGTCTCAGGTTTAGGGTTCCATCCCGTTTAGGATTGTGACTCCTGGGTTTTGGTCTCGGCTTTGGGGGTCAGGTTTGCGGTTTGGGGCTCAAGGCTTGCCGGATCATTGTTGGACACATTTTTTTTATCCTGGCGAAAGCCAAGCACAAGACATTCCAGGTGAGATGTTAAGGAATATTACAATATGGAGCCAGTTTAGGCGTTCCGCTGCTATTATTGCGGGCCATGTGTATAGAAGGGGAAGGTCTCATTCCAGGTTTCAGCAGATACTCGTACCTCTGAGGCCCTTGAGGTCTGTTGCCTCCAGCTACATCCTGACCCCTTAGCCTCCTTAACCTTGAGCCCCGCACCTTAACCTAATCCTGATCCCTCATCCGCAAAGGAATTTTCTGTTAGCCCGCATGTTTAAGGTTTTAGGGGTTGCATGAAGTTTGTTCAGTCATATTCTTTACAGGGAACATCCTGCACCACCGTTAGGGCCTAGTTAAATCCTCCATGAACAGAAGTAAAACCCCGTAGCTCATGAGTCGCCACAGGGGCATTTTCATACCCTCAACCCTAAACCCAAAACCCAGTGCCTGTACTTAGAGGTTCGGGGGCTGAGTGAGTATACAGGTGGGCTCTACGTACAGCCAGACGTCCCCCCAGTTTTCGGAGTTCAGGTTAGGGTACCATGCCAATACAGCGGGTCTATATCTTAATGAACAACACACAACACCCCGGACCTAAGCGTCCAAGTGAAAGCGATCTATCACAATCCCGAAGCGCTACAAACCCTAAGCCCGAAACCCATGCCCCTATGAATCCTCAAGTTTTGACAGCCAACTTACATTTGTAGGATGAAATTCGAACGCAACCGCTTTTCTTCTGAGGCCATTTCCACCCTCGCATAGGACACTGCTGACAGCATACATAATTGTTGATGCTAAAAATCCTCCATGAGCGTGAGTATGCTCTACCACCATGGTCCGTAGAATTTGGGTATTGCGAGTCGTGCCGGAGCTTGTTCACCCATTGCCCTAACCCTCAGGAGGGTTCTGAAAAGCGTGGGCCGTTCTTTCAACAGTGGCCGTGTTCTGAAGCTTTTTAGAATGCCGTATATAGCAGGAAGACAGTTTTTGAATACTCATGTGATGGTTAAAAGGCATGTTAGAGCACGCCTAGCATCACACGTCCGTTCATGGGAATGCACTTGCCGTGGCCTTTAGGTCCAGGGAGATGGATAGTTTAGGTGATTCGCGCTTACAGTAGCAGGTACCACAATGGGCAGTAGGAGCTAAAACTGCTCGTCAATAAGCCCCTTTCAGGGCAGCTACCGTAATTGGGAAAACCCAACTTGATTGTCTTCTGTCATCTTGAAGGAGATGGTTTCCGTGTTGAGTCATGCTGGTTGAGGGTTGAGGGGAGTTAGGTATTTACCAGGGCAGAGGCGTGTCGTACACAGGGTGGTTAAAGGTTTAGGGTTGAGGGTTGTTTTGCGCGTAGCCCTTGACTTTATGAGTGTACTCCAACGGCCCACGAACGACAGAAAGGACCCCTCAAGCCTCGCGAACATCTTTTGAGATCAATAGCAACCATGTGGGGGATTCCCAAAATCAGGGGTACCTTTTTGGGGTCCCCATGATCCCGTCTTTAGGGAAACAGAAGCCCTAAACCCTAGACCCTGAACCTGCGTGCGAGGAGCCAAGCTTACCCAGGCTTTGAGGCAAGTGGGCCCTGACCGAATGCTGGTGGCTTTCAAGGCATCAGCAGTGCTGTTTTAGGGTCTATAGAGTTTAGGACAAGTCAAAGAGTCCATGTAGCTATATAGACGTGGGCCTGAAAGTAGGTATATGGGAACCCCTTTGGGCCCTAAGAACAAATACTATATACCTAGGTGGGCCCATTGGGATTGTTTTGGTGGCATTTGGGTTCTTGTTTCATGTGGGCTGGAGCCTGGGTGGAGGGTTTCCCATGATTCCCATGATGACCCTTTGAAGGGGCTATCTGGGTTGCTGTTAAGGAACAGAAAACAAGTTACCACATTAGGGGAATATTAGTAAATACTAGGGTCGGTCTCCTTATCATAGTAACTTCGTTTCATTCCCTTGCCAGCAACTCAGTTATGGGGATATGTCGGGAAGAATAAGATGAATAAGGATCCTATAATAAGGGGATATATAGGGATCAGAATCTAGGGATTCGGGATCAGGGATGAGGGTCTGTGGCAAAATCGGCAGCCTTCGAGACCTCAGGACAAGTGAGATTTCCGGCGTTTTTTCTCGGTGATTGCTTTGAGAATCTCCTTTTGTTTATGTGGTGACGTTGCTTTGAAAACTCCTCTTGTTCATGTCGCCCTAGGCCCTAAAGACCTGTCCATAGGAGTTTCCGAAAATTAGGCATACCATTTCAGGGGTCCCAGTCACAAGGGTTATGGCATTTTGGGCATTTTGGGTTTAGCGTTTAGGGTTTATGTTGGGGTCCCCCTTTTTATGGAAACCCAAATCAGAGTTCATAGTTTTTGCAAAGCTGTCTCTTCGCAGAAGTGCTGTCCACATCGTCGGTCCTTCGGAACCATAGAAGAACCATAGTGCTTTTCAGAGTTTTGCTTTGACCCTCACCACCTTATCCCAGACCTCTTGACGGATCTAGACAGTAGAACCCTCTTAAGGCCTCCTATAGACTATAGATTACTACAGACTACCAAACAGTAGTACAGGGTATCAAACTGAGGGCTCTACCTTCTAGATCCTTCCGCTGGTCTGGGAAGAGCGTTTGCCAGGCGTTCCACGAACACATCGACAGTTTTGGAGCCTTCCCTTACTACGACGGAGGTATCTGGGCCCAATTTAAGGTTTAGGGTCTAGGGTTGCAGCAGCAGCATCTAAAAGACGGCTTCCTGCAGCCTACACTTGCTGTAAAAGCCCCCAACAGAAACCTGTATAGCCTTGTTCAGGAATCCATAAACCCTGAAGCGTGCAACCCTTAAACTTTAAACGCTAAACACTAAACTGTTGTTTTTTCTGGATCCGCCTTTTTTGAAAAAGGGCTTGTGTTGGCAAAGTGTGGGGTTTTCTCTTCTGGGGTAAGTGACATGAGCTGCTGTCAATTTAAGCTTATACAGGATGCCTTAATAGTGGACACTGGCGTCATTCCCTGTCATGAAAGGACAGCTCCTGGATTAGCTTCAGAGAGAACGTTGCGGCCGCCCTTTACTTTGCAGTGGCACGGGCACGCGTCGGAGATCTTCGCAGAATCATTGCCGTCTCCGATCTGGAAGAGGCACAGCAGAGGCATGCGTATGCGTGTGTCCACCCCAGTTGCTGTCTAGAGCCTGGCGCAGTAGCCATCCACTTGCGCTTCTAGACAGAAATGGCCAGAGCCGACAGCCCAGTTAGTGTTTGTTGTGACGACAGTTATGAGGATGGAGGCTTTGAAGCGCCAAAAACGACGACAACTACGAGGATGGCGACCCCGGAGGGGCCCCATCCCATCCCTGTGACTGTTGGCACTTTTGAAGTATGTCATTGGGGGGGTGGAGTGGGATACCATTGGGGGGGGGCTGTCAACGCACAGCGCGGGACCATAGATAGTCACACGGCGCAGCGAATTGTGTTGAACTTGAAGCCGCTGCTCATCAAGGTCCTCCTATCATCCTCCGTCTGGTGTCGTGTTGCGCACATTTCTGAGTGTGGCGTCCTGTTGCGCACAGTTCTGAGGGCCTGTGGAGATCTTCTAGAGGGGATGATGTGGAGGCGGTTTGGGCCCACCCCACAAAACGCATTAACGACCGTCTTCCAAACAACCGCGAGGAACTCTATGAGCGGCCGCCGGATCACAGGAAAGAGAGTTCCGACATTGGAATGAGTGCAACCTAACCGTTAAACCTTCAACCTTTAAACCTTCAACCCTAAACACTAAACCCTAAACACTAAACCCTAAATCCTCAACCCTATATTCTACTTTTGTAATGATCTACGGGAGTCCTTAGTACCGGGACTCTCAGTGGTGAGCCGCTTTTGAGCAAGCCTCTGGACCTTAAGCGTTTAGGGTTTAAGGTTTATCTTAGGGTTTGGGGTGGAGTTTCTCGAGTACACATCCTTAGAATCCTCAATCTGGGGCTTGGAGTTGGTTATCATCAGCAAGTGGGCTCCCACACA
This sequence comes from Symbiodinium pilosum, assembly GCA_905231905.1. Classification (NCBI taxonomy): domain Eukaryota; class Dinophyceae; order Suessiales; family Symbiodiniaceae; genus Symbiodinium; species Symbiodinium pilosum. Next base: position 54,161 of record CAJNIZ010044182.1, on the reverse strand, counting down.
GTTCAGGGTTCAACGCGGCAAAGTTGACTACATTTCTCTGAATGCATAGCCCAGAACGGATCCTCAGACACAGGGCTAGTTCTGCGTCTCCATATGGCTGACACCGCGCACGCTGCATGATCTCGGAAACTTTATTCTAAATGCCTTCTGCTTGCGCATTGGGAATTGCAACCCTGAACCTTCAAACTTCTTTGCCCTTGCTGCAAGATCGTCCAGCAGGAAGAGCCTCCATTGCAGGTGTTTCACGCAAGGCATTTAGGATCAATAGCTGTATCTTAGGTGATGGTCGGCTGAGCAAAGGTCCAAGCCACCTGCTGCAAGGTTGTGGTAGATTAGGATGTAGAGTTGGGGGTTTAGGTTCTGGGCTTAGCCGTGTTGGGATTACGGGTTACGTTTTGGAAGGGATTCAAGGACGCGAGTTAAGGACCAAGGCTTTAGGGCTTACCGCCTCGGGTACTTGGAAAGCAGGGATGGTTGGGGACTTCTGTCATACGGTCATGGTGAACTTAGTCCAGCAACAGGTTGGTAAGTTGGCGTAGTTGTTTTGAATTGACTTATCAACTGTAAACCCCAAACCCTAAACCTTCAAAATGAATCCTTAACCCCCGAACCCAAACCCTGAACCCCAAACCCTTGCTATTAGTCGGGTCAGAGGTCTGGAAGGTTTTGGGATGCTGGGCAAACCTCGACCCCTAATCTCTAAACTTTAAATTTGTTTTTTTACCGCCCGTAGCTCCACACAACTTCTCGTTCCGAGGATCTCAGAACAGTTTTGGGGATGAACCTGGAAGCGTTATATCGGATTCTACAGGGTGTAGTGCGGAATAGAGGTTTTCAGGAATGGGTTGCAGAGATTATTCGGGGCCGCAAGTTCCAAGGTGACCGAGACCCTAAGCGCGAAGGGTTGAGGGTTTAGGGTTCAGCTTAGGGTTTAGGGTTTTACGGCTTGGGGTTTTGGGTTTTGGGTGTAGCCTCCTTGATGAGGGGAAGGAAGACAAGGCCTTCAAGGATTGTCAATTTCAAGAAGGATGGTGCTGTCACTCTGGGCCCGAAATGGCACCGACTGTTGATGCCCAAAACCCTACATGACCATAGTATACTATAATTTACCAGAATTCCCAAAGTGTAAGGTACGTAGAAGCATGCAGCGTTCTTAGCCTTAAACCCTTACTAAACCCTAAACCCTAGTAGCCACTGTGGTAACTCTCTGCTTGTCACGGTTGTACAGGGAGACCCCCAAGCCTTGGGCTGGAAGACTGGGGACTCATCCGATTTACTATCCGGACGGATTCTACAGCTATGGACCCCCCTTAACCTGAAACCCCGAAACCTAAACACTAACTCACAGACTACCCGCTTGGTCCCGTGACCTTGTGTATTCCGGATTGGGTGAGAGCAGGCCTTCCGGCCGGTTGGGAAAAGATTGATCCAACGAGATTCGCTCCATTCTGGATTTTTTGCGGCGACACGATCACTTGCGGAGGAGCGGAGGAAAATTGCCTCCTTTGGTGTGCTGGCTATGAAGTCAAGCGATCATCAGCTGACGGATGAAGCGAGACGCCGATTCAGGCACAATGTGTCATCAGCCATGGTTGGTCGACTTGTAACGCTAAATCATAAGTCCTAAAACCTAATTTTAACCATAAACCCTCAGCTCTACACCCTAAATGTAGGTCGTCTACACCCCGGGAATGACAGCAGTTGACGGACACGACTTGGAGGTTCATGGGACTTAGTATGACTGGGCTTGAAACCCTGCGGATAATCCCCTTAGTGGCCCTGTTGGAGCTTGCCTCATTGTAAGTTGGTCTAAAAGCCCAGTTTTTCAGTAGTTACTAAGTCCAGCCCTAAATCCTAATCCCTGCATATCCGTTTTGAAGGGATCCAAGTTATATGTAGCTACTAACTCGCATGAATCTCCAAGTAGGTGGTGAGCTAAGCTCCCGAGACCCAGTGACACCATGTGTTTCTGTCGACCCCAAGCTACCTGATGTAGATTTAGGAGGCCCGAAGCCGTAAACCTTAAATCCTAGGGGAGCTGACTAGTTTCACGCAATGTGCTTTTACAACCCTTAGCACCGTCACTGCAACTTTGCTCCAAGCCTCTTTCTAATTCACCACGCCCCCCAACCACACTCGAATTATGATTGCGTCCAGTGGACAAATCGCCTGTAGATGAAATTGATACAAGGTTGTGGGGGAAGGTGTTAGCTATTGTGGACGTGCTCCTTCACGCCCAACACAGTATCTTGATATCCGAGGTTGCTAGCTATAAGCCCGCCATCCAGTATGTTTACCCCTAAACGCCAATCCGTACCTCACTGCCCCTTCATCTACTGCTTCAATAGCCCCCACAGCATCCGGGTACCTCAGTTGCCACGTATAAGCCGCAAACCCAACAGACCTAATTCTTTTCCCGTCCCCAAGAGACATGGAATGCGCAGCAGTCTACAAGGACACTCACCCTGTCATAAGGCTGAAGTCCTTGTAAGCTTTTTTGCAATCTCAGGTACTCCCTGAACCCCAAACGCTAAACTCCAAAACCGTCCAAACCCCAAACCTCACATTGGTTGTTCTCAACATTTATGGGTACCACAATAGGGCCCTAATTTTGAGAACTCTCCACATCAAAGCCCTAAACCCTGAATCCTAAACCCTATAAGCCCTAAACCTCACATCAGGTTGTGATCACGCCTTGGGGAAGACGCTGGGATGCACCAAGGCGCCGTTTACCGGCTCTGTGATTCTGAAGCAGTGGCCCGGCAAGAGATTCTTAGGACGGAGTTCAGGGTTTAGGGTTTATAGGGCTTACGGTGGATCCAGAAATCATGTTTTTCCTGGCATTTGGTATATTTACAATAAGCCCCGCGACATCCTAAAAATCATCCCCCCCCAAACCCTAAACCCTAATCCTTAGCCTTTTTGGGCATAGGAATTGCTGTATGATGTTGGACCCGCTATATTCAACCCAAAAAACGCGACTCAAGTACTCCAAACCGTTGCAGTCTTCCCAACGGACAACACAATGGGTGTGGGGTTTTGCGTTTAGGGTTTCGGGTTTGGGGTTTAGGGCTTCGAGTTTGGGGATTATAGGGTCTAGGGTTTCGAGTTTAGCCTAATAGGGTTTAGGGTTTGTGGTTGGGGTTTAGGGTTTGGGGTTTTGAGTTTAAGGTTCCGGGTTTTGGGTTCGTTTAGGGTTTGGGGTTAGGGTTTGGGGTGTTGGGGTGTTGGGCCTTGCGTTTAGGGTGCAGGGTGTAGCTTTGCGGACCGTGTCTTAAACACTGGCAGGCTTGGTTACAAGTAGGATTTAGAGTGTAGGGTTCTTTGGTCAGGGGAGACGTGTTTTCATACTGTCCCTGCATCTAATTCATAAAGAAGCTGCTTAAAGCCAAGACCCTAAACCCTAAGCCTTAACCTTAAACCCCAAACCCTAGATCCTAAATCCTAAGCCTTAAACTCTAAACTGTAAACCTAAAAGCCTAAGCCCTGAACCCTATAAGCTTTGAACCCAGGTCTGACCTCGTCGTGGACGCGGATGTGAACATCAACGCGCCGCCAGACGTGCTGTCAGTGCTGGAAGACGGCGTGGACCGCAAAATGAGGCCTGGGTCGATGAGGGTTCGAGTTCATAGGGTTCAGGGTTTAGGGATTAGGGTTGAGGCTTTAGGTTTAGGGTCAGGGTGACTTAGGATTTGGGGCATTAGGGCTCAGGGTTCAGGGGTTAAGGTTTAGGGGCAGTGTCCCATAAGCGCAGAACCAGATGGAAAATAAACTGGAAGTGATATAGGAACTTAGGTTATATAGGGGTCATGAAGGGTGGGTTTGTTCTTGCCTGTAAGCACCAATAATACTCTGCATCCCCTTAAATTACATCTTGCGCAGTAGATGTCTTGCTATTAAATTGCGAATGACTCATTATTTCGGGTTGGGGTGGGTGGGCAGGTTCGTTACAAAGGGGAGGTAACTAGGATTGAAAGTGTTGAGAGTGGGCAAGCCCTAAACCCTGAACCGTGTGGGTGAGTGGGGCAGTGCTCTGACTGTTGGGAGCGCTGGAGCTACTTCTCAGGTGTGAGGCGTCAAGTTGATAAGTTTGAGCAGTTCCCATAAAGAATCCTGAATTGAGAACTCCATGATCCTTACCCCCCCCCCTCCCCCCGCATATCCTTAGAGTGCCTGAGGACGCGGCCCCATTTTGAGAAGCCCTCTTATGAGGGTTCGGCACAGTTTCACACCCATCACCCGAATAAGATGGATACCCTAAACCCTAAACCGCGAGCGTTCACCCTGCAATCCTGCTGCCTGAGTTTCGTAGCTTTCTGCATGCAGTGACTTCTGAAATCCTGCACCCTAAGCAACAGAGCCAGGCTTCTGAAGCTGAAAGCTCTTTTAGTAAGGCAGGCAGACCGAAGGTGGAACCAATTTATATCTTCCAGTCTCTTTAAAAAGGTTGGTTGCTGCTAAAGAACTTAATGAAGGTGCCATGTTATCGGCATACAGTAAAGACTCGGGTTTGATGATAGAAGAACTTTCGCGCGGCCGCGCGCCTCCACGTCCGACGGCCCGCGGCCCGCGGAGGGTTTACCTACCATAGTTACTTCATTTAAGTTCCTTAACAACAACCCAGAAGATGGACATGGATTACAGTGAAATGTTGAAATAATACACCTAGCCAGAACAAGAATTTGGGGTTTGGGGTTTAGAGTTTAGGGTTTAGGGTATTGACCTCTAGATCCCAGACCCTAAGCTTACTTGCAATGTCTTAGCCAAGCACAGCATAGCAGTCAGTTGACCTCCACGATGCCAGGACGCTTTATGACGTCGTGAAAGACAAGAGCTCTGGCTTCAATTGAGATTGTGGGCAAACCTAAAACCCTAAACTTAAGATATGGGGGTTTCCCAAAACTAGGGGTGCCATTATGGGGGTCCCTCTAATAAGGACTAGAGTACTTTGGGGTCTATATTGGGGTCCCTTATTTAGGGAGAGTACCATATCTTGCAAACCTATATGTGTACCCTTCCTGTACTCTGAAGCCGATGTTTTGTTGGACTTCTGAGCAGGGTGGAGCCTGTCCAGGTTCCCCATTCTGCTTCGGAAGGGGCATGAAGTTCCGCACTTTGTCATACATGTGAGCCATAATCTAAACTTCTTGAAAGGGGCTATATAAGGGATACTTAGTGGACTTCTATAGGGCGTTACTGTAGCCAATCCGCTAGACATGTTCTGCTACTACCGATAACCTCGGAGTCTGCTTCGTGGGTAAGCGGGTTTCGATGGCTAGGTATGGTAGGTTGCAAACTCTGAAAGGGTAGGGATTTAGGGTACAGGGTTTAGGGTCTAGGGTTCAGGACTTGGGGTCTGGGGTTTAGGGTTTCGGGTTTAGGGTCTAGGGTTCAGGATGTGAGGTCTAGGGTTCAGGGTCTAGGGTTCAGGGTTTAGAGTGTAGGGTTTAAAGTGCAGGAGCTTTGCCATTGACACGACATCGCGCAAATCTAGACACTGAAGGTTTCCCTGAAATGGCACCCCGCCCCCCCCCCTTAGGCACCTCGGGGATGTATAGGGATTATGGAAGGATACCAGGTCCTTATTTTTGACTCCAAGATCTTAAATAGGGTATTGTATCAGGGATCCAAAAGGGGACCATAATTTGAATATTTGCCAAATCTCCTGCATGAGTTGAGGACTCTAGAATCGGTAATATGCATATTTAATTGAGGGGTATTGGCTTCCAACGCAATCCATGCAGCAATGCCATACTGCGTCCCTACGACATCAGGACATCAGATGGACTTGTTGGCTGGCTGTCAATAGGGAACGCAGAATGGAAGATGCTGTACCATTCAGGGGACCCTAAACCCTAAACCCTAAACCCTAAACCCTAAGCTGAGAAGCGTCTCCTCATCTGCGACTTCATACGCCCGAAATGATCCAGGCATGTTACTCTGCAGGCCCTGCAACCACTGGAATATACCGGGGGGCTGCAAAAGAGTAAGGGTTTAGGGTTTAGGGTTTAGGGTTTAGGGTGGTCCATGTTGGAATGCACGCTATAACCCCCTCCCTCTGATGATGAACCTACCCTGACCCCCCTGAAATTAGATCCCCCCCCCAATATGGTACCATTGTGTTTGCTCAGCGGGAAAATTGTTATTATGGGTAGTGGGGGTTTCTTCATTAGGGGAGGGGAAAGCCAAGGCTACAAGGATTTCGCACGTTGGGGAAGCATCTTAAATTGGAAAAGATGCCTCCATACTTGGAGGGTCCGGGGGACTTAGTAAGTAGCTTAATAAGCCATATAACCCATATAGTAACCCTAATTATCCCCATTATTAACCTACTTACTCAGTCCCCCGAACCCTCCAAGTAGAGACCTGAGCATGCAAGGAAGCGAGTCTTTGTTTGTGGCCGCGGTCCCGGGCATCCATTGCATCAGTAAAGGGACTTCAATGGGAACCCCAAAACAGAGAATCCAAATAGTATAGTAGAAAAAATAGCTCCCCGGGTCCTTATATTTCTGTGATATTCCTACTATTTTCTTGGGATTCCCTGATTGGCGTTCCCATTCTACTCCCTTTAATCAGGGCGCCAGGGTTTAGTGCCCAAAGGCTCTTGAGGTTCAGTCTGTAGAAGTGTTGGGTCTCGACAGTAAATTTTAGGGATTACGCATAATCATCGAGGAATATATGAGAGTTATCATGTGGATCCGCTTCCCCACGATTCCTTGACACCAAAATAAGCACCAAAAAGGAATGCTGCTGTCGCTGGGTTGCTAGATTCACTGTAGTTTGAGACTCTGTGGACGTATTGTTGACTTGAAGGCTCATGAGTAAGTCTAAATCAAGTGCGGATGCAATCCCAGAATCTAGGTGAAATTGGATCGAATCGGCTTCAATTCGAATAAATCTGATGTCATAAGTATACTCCTCCCGGCTGACTCAGAACCATCCGTGAACCCTACATGAGCCCCAGACCCTATCATGTCCCTACGCTGTCTATGCAATCCCTACATCGCCCCATATAACTCTTATGGGCAGACTTATAGCTAATGTAGACCCATGATTAATAAACCTCCTCCTTTTCAGGGTCTTCATATTAGGATCCCGATTATCATCCCTAGCAAGGGGATGGATATATTCATCAGCTATTTACATTATGCATGAACCTTTACGAAGGGTTTGGGGTCACAACTCTTGGAGACTTGTGAAAGCCGCCCAGCTTGTAACAGGCGAAATTGGGCTCCTGTGAAGTGTAACCCTAAACCCTCAACATTAGATCTTTTAATAGATGTACAGGAAAAGTACCTATTGAGCATCCCATCCAAGTCTGACACATGCCTGGCCCTGCCTGCCTGCATAGTTCTTACAGCGGGAGTGGGGAGAATGGATTCTCATAACGCTCTAGGGTTTAGGGCTTAAGGTTAAGATTACGGTCTAGGGTTTAAGGTTTGGGGTTTTGGTCTCCCTATACAATCCCCCCCCAAAGTTTCCTCTAGCAGTCCCTATGGCCACCCAGTCCTCACTTTAAGTTTAGCCACCTGGTGGCCTTTTCCTAGACCGTTCTTGCAATGCTGGAGGCCCCTCTTGTTTACTCAAGTGTCTCAAGTTGCGATGATGGCAGCTGAGTGTCCCAATCTTGCAATCTACCTGGAGGAGGTCCGCTATTTTTTGCAAGATGTGCTGGGCGGCAGTTGGCAGGACCTGCTTCGACTTGGGGCGAGTGACGCTGAAGATTTAATCTTAGACAGGGTGGAATCTCATGTCGACAAGTGTACTGATGAGGCTATCCGCAGTATGTGTTTCTTCGTCTCGCGGGGCAAATGCCCTCTATTGCTCGTGATTGAGCATCCCACTCAGCTGCAGTGTCAGGTGATTCGACGGGTGGAACGCCTCCGTTTTCTCTGCAAAGGAACAGCTACAGTTTTTCCTTATCCTGAGCTTACCTCTGGGCTAAGGAAGAAGCTAGTCAGCGCCAAATTGAAGGTGCCCGACATGCTGGAGATTCTGTCACCTTACTACGATTTCATTTTGTCGCGCGAACCTCAATGGGCGCTCGATGTTCAGGGAAGGAGCTTTATTGCAAGATGCGCGATCGTGGTGATGCTGTTCCTTGGAGAGCAAAGCGATTTTGTTTGGCACGTATGGGATTCCGAAAATGAGGGAGGTCAGTGGGCTTTTCCGGGGGGTGATGTGTGCCGAGTTCATGACCAATCCCTGCTGGGAACCGCGGAGAGAGAATGGAATGAAGAGGTTCTTGGCCCTGGATTTGCATTCAATGTGGTTCGAAGTCCTGATTTCGAACCCATTATCATACCGTTCCTTGAGGGTAAAAGCGCCCGCTACCCAGTTCAACCTTATGTGGTAGCAAGAGCGACAACGGAGTTCTTTCAGGCAACACAAGCGCAGCGCTATCGTTTCCAAGTCCCACCTCATGCTATATCCAAGTCAGGTTGCAAGGAGGAAGATTTCCGAAGGTTGCACACAGACCCCAAAGCGACTCTGGTGGAACACGACTGGGGGACGCTGGGTTTCTGTTAAAGAACTTAAATTCAGATTACCATAATACAGGTATATAGTAAAACAAAGGCTTCCTGATTATAGTAACTTAACTTCCTGAACAACCTAAACCCCTAAAGCCTAGGACATGGGCAAGGATCGAGAGACAGGGGAATGGGATCTCAGGGCTCATTGTCCCGGAGATCACCACAGGCGAGGGTCCCGCAGCCACAAACACGCGATGGGAAAACCTTGCTACTGGGTTCCCTAGTACACTAAAACCCTACACCCTAAACGCTAAACCCTAAACCCTTCCTCTTTCGGGATCCCAAGTTCTTGGTTAACTAAATTAGTCTATGCTACTAGATACTTAGACCCCAAAAGTATGTACAATAATAGCCCTAAACCCATACTAATAGCCATAAAGGCCATTAGTTTACATACTCTGGGGGTTCAGGTAAGGCTCTTTTTTGTCTTTAAGTTAAAGGGGATCCTAGGCTATGCTTCAGAAGAACTGGAAGGATATCGAGATGAGGCTCAGGTCACCAAGTCAACGATCTGCTCTGGCAGGATATAGCAAGAGCAAGGGAAGCTTACCCGCAGTAGGTTTTAGAGCTTAGGGTCTGGGGTTTAGGGTTTACTGTAGGGTTTGGGTTTGGGTTTAGGCTTTGGGGTGTAGGGTTTGCGGGTCAGGTTTAGGTGGAGTAGTATTCTTGGAAGTTTGTGGTTGTTCGGCCCTTCCTACTTCTTGAGTGAGCGTGAAAAATAAGACACGTTGTTAAGGGCGTTAAGCCTTGCACCCTAAACCCTAAACCCTAATCTTCAGACCCATCGCCTACACCCTAAGCCCCAAACCCTAAACCCTACAGCCGGCTGGGGTTCAGAACCCCTACATTTGTGGGCACATATGGTCCTGCTGCACGTGCCCGTCTCCAGTTTGAATGGTATCCTCCTCCCCACCCCCCAAATATGCTTCAAAAGTGGCAACTAAGCCTTCATCATCATAACTGTTGTCACTTTGGGCCCCTCATGCTCTCTTCTCTTTCACAATTTTGTACCAACCGGGTTTAGGGTTTAGGGTCTTCACAATTTTGTACCAACGGTCATAGGGTCGGGTTGGTCCTCATGGCGATACTTGCAACTGTCGCCGCTTGTAAAGTTCCATGTTGCTGTCGCATTACAGGTTTAAGAGTGCTCACAGTCATAGGGATGGGGTGATCCTTATCTTATTTCAGGCTTCCATAAGACCACGCACCCTCTGCAAACCCTCTGCAAACCCTCCATGAACGCTAAACTTTCCATGAACCTAATGTTAACAACAAGACCCAGACCGCCGGCCGCAGGACCATGGGTGGGGTGGGGCAATTGATAGGTTATAAACCCCTCTACAAACACTATAAACCCCATATAAACTTTCATTTAACCCACATTACCCAGACCGCAGGCACAGGCCACAGGACCCAGGAGGGCGAGGGCGCCCGGGGTGGGGTCATAATTTAATGTGATAAGTCATAGCCTAATAGGAGATAGCCACCGTAGCATGTGTCCCCTGGGCGTGACCATGTATGCATATAAGAAAGAACACGCGCACCCTAAGCCTTAAATCCTAAACCCTACACCCTAAACCCTAAACCCCTAAACCCTAAATCCTAAACCCTAAACCCTACACCGGTTCATGGCAGTGGAGGAAAAGGATCCGCGGCTCAGCAGAGCCACACAGGGCATGATTGAAGGAGTCAAGCCGCCCAACGCTGCCGTTAGGATGTTTCTAGAACTCCCAAGGCCCGAAGTCTGTAAATACTGTGCGGTTTAGGGTTTAGGGCTTAGGGTTTTAGGGCTTTAGGGTTTCAGGGTCTATGATTTAGGGTTTAAGGTTTGTATATACCTACATTGGGCCCAAAGTCTGTAGATCTTACCTACATTGGGTCAATTGGAGCCTTTTGGGAAGCAACTTCGCGGTACCTTAGGAACATGATAAACGAGGACACACAACCTGATCACATCCACTGAGCAGACTTCATCATGCCTGCCATGGTGAAGATGGTGATGAGTCTTGGGTTTAGGGATTTTGGGGTGTTGGGTTTAGGGTTTAGGGATTTATAGGGGTTTCGGTTTAGGGTTTAGGGTTTGGGGGATTTCAGTTCGGGGGTTTTAGGGGCTTAGGGCTATGGAGTTAAGGTTGGCAGATTGTGCTCACATGATAGAGTGTAGAGCTCTTCAGGGACAGGCCTGGCCTTCACATGGGTGTCCTGACTTGGAGCACGCGCATCTCGCAAAAGAGTCCGTGAGCAGGTTCTTACAGAAGCAGTCAGGGAGGGTACCCTAAACCCTAAACCCTATACCCTAAACCCGAAACCCTAGACCCTAAACCCTAATCCACCAAATCGAGGAAGCCTGCTCCAGCTGATTTGCGAAAATATGTACCCTAGTAACTATCGAAATTTCAGTAGATCCCTGAAGCCCCAAAACCACCGAAAATTGCCACCCATCGGGGTAATATCAGGGTTATATTGGGTTTGTATTGGGATAGCGGAAAATAAGATGGAACTACAATTCAGGGTTTAGGGTGCCCACATGCTCGGGGAATTGCTGTAGGGCTTCGGGGTTTCAACCTCAACCCTGGGGTTTGCGCGAAGGCTGCAGGGGTCGTTTGCCTTGCCAAGAACATTGCAACGTCAAAAAAGCTTAAGGCCCTAGCCGCCACAGGCCATTCATGGCTTCACAGAAGCTGAACCCTGAAGCCTATAAACCCTAAACCCTGCAACCTCACAAACTGTCATGTTTGGCAGCCAGTACTAGATTCGGAGTGAGGGTCTGACTCTCACCGACGCTTGCATTCACCCATCGTGCCCCTGTGTTTCGAGGGCCTCGCAGGGTTTCTCCCACGAGAACCAGGGCAGCACGTTCATTGTGCATGGAAACAAGTGAAATGGCCAGTTCCCGAGATTCCAGTCGAGCCGAGAAACAATGGTATGTGCTAGAACTTCCCACGCAGCTCCAAATGATCTCTCACATTGAGGACACTGCTCAGGGAAAGCCATAGTTCTCAGAAACTAGGGTTCAGGGTTCAGGTCCCGCATGAGTTGGAGACCGTGAGGTTTGTGAAGTTGAGAAGGCCCCAATCAGGCCATGACCCTCAGCTGCTCCTGCATAACAAACCGACCACTGAAATCCTCACCCAAGACCTGAATCCTTTCCACTCTACTATCCAAATCTGAAACTTCATGAAACTTCAACGTGAACCCTAAATCCTACACTTACACCCTAAGCCCTAAAACCCCAAGCCCTGAACCTTACGCAAGCCCTAAACCCTGAACCCCAAACCCTAAACCTAAAGCCCTAAACCCTCAGACCCTGAACCTCCACTCATTACCCGAGAGTCTCTGAGGCCTTGCCCTGGACTTCTGCGTCATGGACTCTTGGTGAATACAAGGGGTTCAGGGTTAAGGGCTTAGAGTTTATTCTTACTGCTTCTTAGTAGGGCACAGGGGAATATATTCTACATCCATTATGTGGGGACTATATTCCCTACCAAGAACCAGTAAGTAACCTCTAAACGCTGATATTCTAGCGGCCCACCCCCCGAGCATTAATTAAATCTCCAAGTTGTGGTATACTCTAATAGTTTGAGGCAATTTGATGTTAGGGCTTTCGGGTTTTTCATGTTTGGTGGGAGGGACTAGAAGCCTGAATTCTTGGTTATTGGATCTTGTAGGGATAAATGGGGTTTAAGGTCTAGCCTCACAGTATAGTATTTCACAGAGGGGCTAGGACAGTCCCTCGGCGTGTTTAGGGCTTAGGGTTTGGGGGTTTAGGGTTTAGGCTACAGGGCTTAGGGTTTAAGGCTTAGGGCTTAAGGTCTAGGGTTCAGGGTACTCTCCTTTCGGTTGTGATGTTCTATAATGGAAAACAAAAGGACAAGACAGGGAATGTGACATGGAAACTGAGGTCCTCTATTTCTTTATAGGGATTTACGGTTTAGGGTTTACGGCTCCAGTTTTTTGATGGTACAGGGTTCCTCAAATAGACAGCACAATTGTATTGACAATTATTTGGTAGGCGGCTCTATCACATACACTTCACACGTTTCGGGTGCCCAGAATCTGCCCCAAACGGGCCGTAAACCCTAAAACATCCTAAACCCTAAAATCTAGGTACCCCAGTAGTACCCTTTTACCCTTCTATTTTGGGGTCCCCCTATTAAAGCTGAACACTAGGAAAAAGGGTACCCTTATCAGTATGGGGTTATATACTGGCGACCCTAAATCCTGAATCCCAAACCCTAAACCTAAATCCTAAACCCTAAACCCTGAATCCCAAACCCTAAACCCTAAACCCCAAATCCAATGAACAGGGTGTAGAGCCTATTTTTTGATCTGGGTGATTCAGCATCTGGGCCGACGTTTCATGAGCTGCGGCGCTAAGTGCCAGGCACTAAACCAAGCGCGCGGTTTGTAGGCTTTAGGGTTTAGGGATTCAGGGTTTAAGGTTTAGGGTTTAGGGTTTGGGATTCAGGGTTTAGGGTTTGGGATTCACGAAAAGGCTCTAGGGCTTCGCTTGCCAAACCCTTAGGTAGGAGGCACCCAATGTATAACCAGGTTGTATCTTCACTGCTGTACATAACACTCGTGCTTCAAAACACACCTACTTAGCCAAGCCTTATTAAAGGATACCTATCATCCCAACCCAACCTCCGGATGCTCAAAATCCATCCGTGAGCGCGGGCTTAAAGGGGGCGTATGAACCCGACGTTGCATGCCAAAACCGCCTCCAAGCTAAAACTCCAATCCCCGTCGCAATTCCATTCCCAAGTAATCTTCAGGCCCTGATCCCTGGACATCAAACTCTGCTTTCTACGCACATCTTAAACCCGCTGAACTGATGGTAAGCAACTTAAAGGTTCAATGCGAGTTGTCATTTGGGTTTGTGTGGTTGAGTCGCTATAACCATAATGACTTCTGACCACAAGTAGCCCCCCCCCAATAGCCTCTAAATCCTAAGCCCTAAGCCCTAAGCCCCAACTCCCAAATCCTGAGCGCTAAACCCAATACACACCCCAGCTCTCTTTGCAGGATGCGCTCTTAGACCCTATGGGCCCTCTAATGCACTCTTTTTTGGATCCGAATTGGGGATATTAGGGTCTAACAACCCATCCTGGTACCCATGAGCATTCAACCCTAAACCCCAAGCATGAGCATTCAAGCAGGACACGTGTCTGAATGCCTTGGGCTCTGGCCTACAGGAGGCTCGCTTCTGTTTTCGGGCGTGTGCCCGGACGTTCCTACCGGTAGGGTTTAGGGCTCAGGGTTTAGGGTCCAAGTACCTAATACTCATTTACCTAGCCAAAACCTGTACTGGAATTAGTATTGCCCGAAACCCAAGTACCTAATTATTGGGTGCTTGGGCTCTCTGATATTTTGGGGTCCGCCATGTTCATATGTCGGGGTTCAGGGTTTAGGGTACAGTGCGGACAACAGAGTGACCTCTGCATAGCTGAGCTATAGTTGATACTCCTTAAACGGGCACTATAGGGCTTAGTAAGGGGGATACTAGGAGTTTAGACTATGGCTCATTTGAGCATTTCAGTGTCAGTTTTCGGTTTCAGGGGCAAAGGGCTCCAGGTTGAAGGTTGAAGGGTTTTGGGTTGGAGGGGGCCCGAGAGACAGGGTTGTCGAGATCTCGGTTTCAGGGGCTAAGGGCTTCGGGTGTAAGGTTGACGTGTTTTGGGTTGGAGGGGGCCCGAGGGACAGGGTTGTGGGGGTTGGGGGCTGAAGTCTGACGCCTGCAGAGTTTCCAGGCTTTTTGGGCTCTGATCAGCTTAAGATGCATCTAGGAGTTCATAGGGATGTTCGGAAAATGTCAGAATTCTTGCTTCTTATCAAGCTCTGAAATTGGGGGGGAGGGGGCTTGCGGTGTGCTGGGTTCAAGTTGCAAGGATATTTGGGTTCACACAAGTTAGCATCATGACATCATGAGAGATAGACAGACGGAACGGCAGTGGATGTCACAACCTGTAACATCCCGAAACCGCAAACCCCAAAACAAGCAACAAGATAGACATTTCCTTTGGCTGGTAGAACTTGAAAACATTTCTCTCCCCAGATGAACTGTAGTCTGAATTCCTAGTATCCCCCTTAATAACACCTATAGTAGTACCCTATATAATCCCCCGCATAACCCCCCCCTTGCGGAGTTTAGACTATAGCTCAAATGAACACGGACCTCCACGGAGGCCTTTTAGGAAAAGTAGCGGGCAATCCCAAACCCAAGACCTTGATATCATGCCTACTATTATGATTACTCTTAACTACTGCTACTGCTACTACTACTTCGAATAGAAATAATGATAAGAATAATATGAGTAAGAATCATAACAATAAACGCTGTTATTAGTATGAATTAGTATTACTGCTATTACATCTGTGAGCCTACTCAAGTGGAGCTCGAGAGGTCTACATGGTTCTAGATGCCGCCCGCGCGGCGCACATCCCGAATGTCGGAGGTTTTGGCTCGGGGTTTCTTTCGAATCCTACTGAGGCCGGGTTTAGGGTTCAGTCTTAGGGTTCAGGGTTTAGGGTTTAGGGGAGATTGGTCAGCGTTTGGGAGTTGGAATTACGGTTTATTTGGTTTAGTGTTTATAGGTGTCAGGGTTGAGGATTTGGTGTTTGAAGGACTGTTCTTCTATGAGGAGATATTTGCCTTCCGTTGTTGGATGTAGTAGGTCCCCGTAAGCTGTAGATGGGATGACGTGTTTGACATACTGTTGAGATGGACCTTGGCATGAAATATGTGCCCCGCTTGGAAGCAGCATGGAGAGTGATGTAGGTATCCCCATTCAAACGGGCCCGGATCTTTGTTTGGCCTTTTGGGTTTTGTTGGTTTGGAATGCGCATGCACCCTAAGCTTGAGATGCCCCTACATCTATATACATCTACATATATATATATGTACATATCCGCTCATAGAAGCCCCAAATGCTTCTTTTTGAATACACAGAACCTTTCCGGCTTGGAGGTCCGCGGCTGCAGTTGTAGCCCAGTGCCAATCACATCAAGGGATTTAGGAGGCTTACGATATCGCTACAATTGTAAGTTCTAAGTAAGTTTTGCTTGCCCGTGGACCTCCAAGAAGGTCCCTAAACCCTTAAGCCCTCAACCCTAAACCCTAAACCCTCTTTAAGGATTCGTACCTTGGAGAAAAGGTACCATTGAAAAACAAAAACTAAACCCTGAACCCTAAATCCTGTTCAGGTGGTTTCCAAGCTCAGTGGCTCGGGGGTCTGGCGCTCAGCACATCTTTGCCTCCTACAGCTCTCAGTGCACAAAACTTACCATGAGCTTTCTTCAGGGAATTAGGGTCTAGGGTTTAGGATTTAGGATTCGGGTTGAGGGTTTAGGATTTTGGATTTAGGCTTTAGGATTTGGATTTTAGATGGTAAAGGGAACGGAGCCAGGTCTCTGGAATTCAGCCGAGCTAAAACTTCAATTCAACCCTTCACCAGCCGCGAGCCCCGAATCCTGAACTCGACGTTCAAAAGCCCAAGTCCTAAGATTAAGGGTATAGGGTTCCGGGCTAAGGGCTTAGGATATGGGATTTAGGGTTTAGAGCCTCCCTAAAATATAGGGTTTAGGGTTCAAGGTTTAATGCTCTAAACCTTAAATCCCATGTCGTGAAGGTCTAGCCGAACCTGAAACCTGAACCCGGCAGCTAGGTCCGCGTGGTGGATACCGCTACCTTAGCGGGCATCTCCACAGGTACGCTTGATGAGGAAGGTTTCAGTGTTAAGGTTTAGGATTTAGGGTTTAGGGTATGGGCTGAGGGTTTGTAAGGTCATGTAGAGATTGCCTCAGGACCAGAAGTTTGGCCCCGTCAGGAGACATAGGATTCGTGGTTTTCGGTTTAGGGTCCAAGCGTTTAGTTTAGGGGTTGTAGGTCAAGGGTTCAGGGTCTAGGGGTTGAGGGTCTAGGGTTTCGTGGTTTAGGGTTTTTGGTTGTTTAGACATTTGTCTGTGACGCAGCAGCGCGAACTTACGCGAGAAAATCCCAAACAGACGTCGGGATGGCCGATGTTGTAGTTTTCAAGTTGTGCTAGACATTTCGGGTCTGGAGTTTAGGGCTTAAATTGACACCTATACACTAAACCCTATCAAAGGGCAGGAGTGTGGGATTAAGATATATTCGGAAACCACACGATGCCATGATGCGGAGAGCAATCTCTAATCCCGAAATCTGGGCACATCTTAGAGTGTTTAGGGTTCAGTGTTTAGGGTTTAGGGTTCAGGGTTTAGGGTTTAGGGGTCAGGGTTTAGGGTTTAGCGTCTCTATGAGAGGCAACACAAAAGTCCTAACCTGCTGCAGCGTTAGGGTTTCTGATAAACTGATGCATAGTCTAAACTCCTAGTATCCCCCTCGGTATCCCCTGTAGTAAACCCCAATATAACTCTCTATGTCCCTTTAAGGAGTTTAGACTATAGGTCAACTGATGCATCTCTTGGGTTTAGGGTTCATGGTTTTGGGCTCAGGGTATCCCTATCTTTCAGGATCCCCCATCTCGCACTCATGGATGGTTTGGGATGAGCTAGATAACCTCCTCCCCATATGAACCCTCTCTCTTAACAATCCTTAATATGTAACATCCCCTCCCCACTTCACAAGGGAGCTATGTTTTGGGCGGGCTAATTGATACCAGGGAGCTGTGGGGCGGGGGTTATTATTAGGCGAATGGGATTATTGAGGCTTTAGGGGCACAGCTCGCGAACCAGTGCTTGAGGATCTACCTGTATCCCCAAATACTTTGAGGATCTAATTACATGTATCCCCATTTACTTCCAGTTTCATAGGTTATGCCTACCAATTACTTGGAGGCTCATGGGATTTAGTAACTATTTACAGCTGGACTTAGCCGTGAGCTTGGATTGCCCTCTGCCGAGCATGACCTCGAGTGGGGCGACGACTATGCATGGGGCAGGTGGTGGTAAGATGAGAGTTGGGAATGGTATTATGAAGGTGCTGCAGACGTCGGTGACGTCCCTCCTGATGGTTAAGAACCCGATGACGACGTACCCCCTCCTGATCCCGCACGGGCTGGCATACCTGGTGAGCGAGCTCAAATGTGTTGGGTCAGGAACACTATTCAAACTCACGAGGGCCAGGGCACGTTTTCGTCTTTTTGACATAGGGGATTCTCTCGTGGGTTAGTATAGTCCCTAGTAGAGTCCTTAAGAAGAAGCCCATGTCCATCAAGTTTGATGGGAAATATTGACCCTAAACCTTAAACTCTAACCCTCAGACCCGAACCCTACATATACTCCAGTAAATTAAATGGAAAACATAGTGACTGTAGCTCAAAGGTTCAGTATACACACAAATAGGAACCAGTTCCCTAGGTTTAAGGCTCCATGCGAGGCCCCTGGGAAGATATGTCACACAAAACACTCCTGAGGGTTTAAGGTTTAGGATTTGGGGTTTAGGATTTGGGGTTTAGGATTTAGGGTTTGCGGTTTGGGGTTTAAGATTTAGGATGTAGGATTCAGCGTTTTGGGTTTAGGATTTAGGGTTTAGGGTCCAGGGCTTAGCGTTCAGGGTTTAGGGTTTAGCGGTCGTCCTAGCTCTGCGGAGCTACCGGATGTTATGTACCTGGTTATAGTTTGGGTTTCGGCTTTCTAGCCCTAAACCCTAAACCCAACGCACATTACACGCAGGGAGCTCGCTGGTCCCTGCCTGGCACGGTTTAAGGTTCAGGGTTTTGTGTTTAGGGTTCAGGCTTTTGGGTTTGGGGATAACCTCCACGTGCATCATTTTTTTTGTAGCATCATCTGCCCAAACGGGTTAGGGGCCTTCTCCCCTTTTGGGATCTTGTTTTGGACGCTAAGCCCTATATCCCCAAATTCTAGGTCCCCAAATTCCAAACCCTGAATACTACATCCCTAAACCCCAAATCATGAGCTTTCCTAAATCCCGAAATCCCTAAACTTTGTCCTGGTAGGCGAGCTGCAGAAAAGCTTGCTACAGCCCGCGGAGCAGGTTACGGGCTTGGGGCTTTAGGAGTAAGGATTAGGGCTTAGTGTTTAGGGTCTAGGTGTTAGGGTCTAGGGGTTAGGGTTCAGGATTCAAGGTTTAGGGGCAAGGGGTGGAGTGCGTAAACTTCAGATAGAGGTTTCGAGTTTAAGGGTTTTGGGGGGTTTAAGGTGTAGAACTCAGGGCTTACGACTTTTCAGGTTTAGGACTTTCTGTGCTTAGAGCTGTGGATTTGAATTTTGGGTTGCTGGAAAATGGCACCATGGTAGGTTCTTTCTTTGGTTAGGATCTCGCTTGAAGGAACTGTCTTCCAATGGTCACCTCTCCAATGGACCGACGGACATAGAGGAGTCAGGGCTTGGGAGCCAGAGTTCCGAGTTTAGGGTGGAGTTTTCTTCCAATTTTGGATTTCGGGTTCAGGGTTTAGAGTCTACGCCGTGGTCTAGGGTTTATGAGAGAGAACCCCATCTTGAAATTATCTTAGAAGAGTTCGAAGCCCCAAGGGGAGTTCAAGAGCACCTTCGCAGGCCTTACAAAGCTATGCCGTAGAGAGGCCTGGGCATGAGAACCAGCTCCAGTGAGGACATTGGGGTAAGGAAGTTCTCCCTGAGCTTCTACAACAGAAGCTTAATATAGTTTATCTTCTATACTTTTCTTGACATGCGGACTTCTGCATTATTCTAAACCCTATACTCGAAACCTTAAATCCTAAACCCTGAACCCCAAACCCTAAACCTTAGACTCTAAACCCTAGACCCTACCTGGACCCTCAAAGTAGGTAGAATAATGGCCACAAAACCTGTAAAACTAATCAAGAGGCTATTTTTCTACATACTTTGGGGGTTCAGGTAGACTTTTTTTCAGGTGTTCCCGGGCAAGCTGGCTCCACTTGGTCTATCCACCGCCGCTGTGGACTGTCAGTTGCTGGAAGGTGACAAGTCCGGGGTCCCAGACACATAGTCCCCCTGAAGTAGATAGAATATGGGGTATATGGGGATCTTATTCTAATATACCCAAAGCCATATTCTATCTACTTGAGGGGGACTATAGGGTCAGGCTTTGGAGTTTAAGGTTTTGGGCTTGGGGCCTAGGGTTGAGGGTTCAGGATGTAGGGTGGGGGACTATACAGGGTTTTTAAAAGAGTGTGGCGATTTAGGGTTAGGGTTTACGCCTGAAGGTTGTAGGCGTTTAGGGATATCTAGGGAGAGTTGGGATTTAATGGGGATTGTATAGAGGCAGATACGGATAGGATTTATGGTGAAGGTGCTGGGGTTCTAGGGATTTAGAGTTTACAAAGAATGGCTTCGGGGTGCAGAAATTGGAGGTTTTAAGGGCTTGTTGAGATGGATTGACCCTCCCCTAAACTAACCCTAAGCCCTAGACCCTAAACCCAAAATCTTAAGCGCACTTTTTTGGAATTCGATGGTAGGTTTGGGGAGTGTAGCCGAGGCCTAAGGCTTGATGACGAAGAATTGAGGGTCAGGATTTAGGGTTTAGGATTTAGTTTAGGGTTCAGGGTTTCCCTTTGGCCCTGAAGGCTACAGTCTAACCCTGCCCTCCTAAGTCAAGACCCCAGTCGTTATGGTCACATGGTAGTCATAGCGTTCTTATCCAAAGCGGTTGGGGTTGCCAAAGTCGTTTTATCAGCTAGGAGGTTCTCACACACACATACCAGCCATAGTCAGTTTTTGGAGCTCCTGCCTCTGCATTGGAGTTCCTTATAATGACCTCTACATTGCCGAGAGGCTTGGCTTTAGCATCCTGAAGTGTGCGCATCATGTAGGGGCCTAATAATTAGCATGAGGCCTTTTTTTTGCCTTCATTACGCTATGGCTACAAAGAAAGGCTATGAGTTATCAAGGGGGGAGTGCGGCAAGTATTCAGACCTCTACCGAAATATCTAAATCTATACCTAAGAGCTTTGCAGGGCATCTCAGAGAAGTACCTGGGTTTAGGGCTATTATTTTACATACTTTTGGAGTCTAGGCACCCCAAATCTCTACGTTCTCTTCCATTAACGCCAGAAAACCCTGTCTCCGGAAACCTGTGATGCCTGAATTTCTTGAACTTTCAGTACCATAGATTGCATCCTACGTGCCGAAGCCGCATGAACCCTAAGCCCTCGTATGCTTAATATTGAGAATCCTGCATGATCCTAATTGCCTATGAATAACAGGGGCATTTTTGTACAGCCATAGTGGTGTACTAAGAGTGTGGAGGGCTCTGCTATCATTGCCAGTCGACCCTGTGGTCACTATTAGTGGAGGGGCCTAGCCTAAAGCATTATAGAAGCCAAAGATAGATCAGTAGTAGCATTATGGGTTCTTTGTATACTCATAGCATAGTAAACCTCAATAAACCTAAAAATCATATCCGTAAAATTTGGGCCCCTATTATCACCCCTATAAACTCCCTAAGCCCTCAACCGTCTATATCATGCCAGCTTGGGTTACATTTTCGATGTTCATTTGATTTGCCTCAACATGATTGGGGTATGGTATCCTCAAGCCACAAACCCCACACCCTGTGGTGGGGCCCTAAACCCTAAATCCTAAACCCTAAATCCTAAACCCTAACTCCTAAACCCTGAATCCTAAACCCCTAACTCCCAAACCCTACCCCCCCCCCCTTAACCCTATATCCATTGGGTCCCAAAAGTGTGTCCTTTCCAGGTTCGAGCTCAACTTGATCCTCGGCTGTAAAGCTCAGGTCACCCAGAATCTGTAAGGCTGCAGGGTCTAGAGGTCTGGGGGTTTAGGGGGTTAGAGGTTTAGGGGTGTGGGGTTTAGGGAAGGGTTCAGGAGTTTAGGGGTTTTTAGGGTTTATGGGTGTGGGGTTGAGGGGCTTAGGGTTTTAGGGATTCTGGCATTCCAAGAAACGGCTCCTAGGTGGTTGGTTCCATGGGTTTAGAGTTTAATGTAGACCCATGAGTGATAAGCCCTCTCCCTTTAAGGGCCTTAATATTCGGATCCCTATTTTTATCCCTTTTCGGGGAAGTGGGCCTATTAATCATGGGTCTGCATTAGGGAGTTGGGGGCAAGGGTTTAGGGGCTTGGGGTCTGGTTCCTCATCATTGGAACCCCTCAGCCTCACACCCTAAACCCTAAACCCTCAAGAAGGTACCGCTGATTTTTCAAACTTCCACGTGAAAAATCCAAGCCTCGACTTTACGGTCTCCAGGCACTTCCTAAATCTCCAAACACGGATACTTGAATCGCCAGAAAAGACGGGGATTACATCCTGCATCTTGGCAGCGTATATTTATGAAAAATGTAGTCTTATGACTTGGTTCGACTCCGAGAACAGCGCTACCCAAATTAGACCTGGGGTTTAGGGTTTAGCCAGGGATTTAGTTGTTAACTTGATTCGGCATGATTGAGATAGTAGATAGCATACACAAATGATCGTTTTCTGCAGCGCCCTGAAGTAGGTAATTTGGCTGTCATCGCATTTGTAACCATATTCTTCCCGGCAGCAGCCATCGGAGAGTCATCGTTATTACTGTTATTGCAATTCAACTTGCTAACTCAGGGGCGTCGTGGTTTATTCAGTGTAGCATTGTGGGCCCCAACTGTCGTGTTGGCTCTTTGGAGACGTGTTTTTAGGTATGCTGGCGGTCGTCCAAAATCAACCTTGAACCCTAAACCCTAAGTTGCATGCCAGGACAGGTCGACTGGCGACTCTGACGCTGACGGATCGTACAGGCGGGCTTACACTCAGTCATCAATGTCATATGAAGCATGATTTAAACTCCTGAAAGGGGGTTACATAGGAGATTATATAGGGAACTACTATAGGGGTGATTAAGGGGATACTAGGAGTTCAGACTATGACTCATATGCTGCAATGCAAATAAGTGTGCTGCAGTGTTTCCGTGTTCTGTGGGATTTCCTACCATGCCGATGGGTATGCACAAGCTGATTCTGCCAAGAGCTGTTTTGAGGCGTTTTTTCTAGAGCCCGACGCACAGAAAATTATAGATACAGCACATCTTTGGGGGCATCGGGCTTTGCGACCCTGCCGAACATATTAAGACGCGACGCACACTATGCCTGTCAAGCCATCGCATTCACACGGTTTCAGTTGCCCGTGCTTGCAAGAAGTGCTCACAGGGGCACATGCAAATCTGGATCTGGAATTTGCACGGTGGTTGAACACTGCAACTATTTGACGGTTGCTGTGTCGTCGGGTTGCGCTGCAGGTGCGCTGGACCAGTGGCATGGTTGTGCAGCGCGTGCACATCCACATTCCCCAACGCATGGCCCAGGCAACACTACTTTGACTGTTCTGGCACGCGCGCGCGCCAATGCCGCATCCTCTTTCTGGCTGTTGGCAAGACATGAAGACAAAGGAAACTATTCTTGAGGATTATGTAGGGGCTACTACAGAGATCTGTTCCCCATTCCCTACTATAATAACCGGTAAGTCAATCCTTGATCAACGTGAGAACTTCAGAATGCCTGCCCTTCTTGAACCTGACACCTCCGACAATACGAATCTGAAAACCCATCCGCCCACACCCCCAAGACACCACAAACATCCTAGCTATCCTAATCCAAATTCCTGAGGCTAAACCCCTAAACCCCTGAACCCTAAACCCCTAAACCCTGGACCCCTAAAGCCTAAACCCCAAAACTCCTAGACTCTAACCCCCTGAACCCTAAACCCCAAACCCCTAAACCCTAAACCCGCATCCCAAAACCCCACTCCTAAGGCTGGTGGGTCCACCCTAAACCCTAAACCCGAACCAGGCAAGTGCAGTCCGTGTGCGAAGCTCCCAGCAAGCTGGCCAGGGGCACCCCCTGAAGCCAAGGACGGCTTAGAGCTTAGGATCTGGGATTTAGGGTTTACAGGGTTTAGGGTTTAGGATTTAGGATTTAGGATTTAGGGTTTAGGATTTAGGGTTTAGGATGGGGGAGCAAGGGAAAAGCACAGGTACTCGAAGAATTTGTCCAGAATTTTGGGTGTTTCTGGCAGAGATAGAGGCCACTTGGCGAGGCATACCGATGATCTAGGGTTCAGGGGTGAGGCCCCGGTCAGTTGCAGTAATGCAGTAATACACGAGCTTACCATAGGCCGGTGGGCCGTAGACGCTAACCCAGAACCTGAACCCCCAAAAGATGGATCCCCGTAAAGACACCATTTGGAAGAACAGCAGTCTATGCAAAAAGCATCAAAAAGCCTTTTCGGGTTCCATCTTACTTTTTCAATTTCTTATTATAACCCCGCACGGTGTCATTAAGCACACTATTTGTAATAGGTCTAGGGGGATTACATACAGCAACACGCATGTTCAGCGAAGCTCCCACATCACTGGTCGCAGGAGCTTTGCTTTACGCACCTCGGTGGGAAGTTGGAAGCTTTTTCCCTGGGTTTAGGGTTAGGGGTTTGGGGTTTGGGGTTGAAGGCTTTAGGGTTTAGGGTTTTTGGTCTGGAGGGTTTAGGGTTTAGGGGCTTAGGGTTTTGGGTTATTGTGGCGGCTCATAGCTAGTCTGTTTCTGGGATGCCAGGAGAGAAACTAAACGTCCCTCTATGTTCTCAGGAGCGGAGAACAGGTTTAGGGCTTAGGGCAGTTTAGGGCTGATGGCTGATGGCATCTTAGAAGCAACCTCGTCCTGAATCAGGACAGACCTCCAGCATCCTAAACTCTAAACCGGAGACCCTGTACCTATGATAGTCATACATGCAGTTCATGATTTTGGAGGTTGGGTCAGTAGGTAAGCCTGATTCGTCTCAGGGTTTTTGCACCAGGGAACATCAAGTAACTTGAAGCCGTAGACGCGAAAGCCCCTTAACCCTAATGCCTAGGCCCTAGAATTCCAAACCCCCCAACCCCAAACCATTCTAAGCCCGATGCTTTAATCCCTGAACCTTAGACACGAAACTAGAACCTCCCCCAAACTAGCATGCAAAACCCTAAATAGACCCCTTTTGAGAGGACAGTAGTCTCTCCAAGGCCATTCTTCAGGTTCCATCCCTAAACCCGAAACCCGAAAGCCTAAACCTTAAACCCCAAACCCCACCCAGGCATCCCATCGTGAGCAGCGCGACAGCTGCAGAGAGCCTGCAGAAGAACTTTTTGGCAGTCCCTGTCTCAAGGATGGGATAATATAGGGCTTATGTAGGGGTCATGTGGGAAATATGTAGGGGGCATGTAGAGACGTTACCCCGGTAATAGAGGATCAGCTGGACAAGAAACTTGAATGCGAAGTGGAAACTGTGAATATTTAGGGCTTCGTATGGATAATCACCCATACATTACTTCCATACCATATTCCTTGTGTAATTACAGTGGCGGGTGCCTCAAACAGAGCTCAACATGTTACTGGTGATCATTTGAGCTATAGTCTAAACTCCTAGTATCCCCCTTAATAACCCCTGTACGAGTCCCCTATATGACCCCCCATATAACCCCGCCTTGTAGTAGTTTAGACTATGGCTCACTTTCGCTTCTACAATAGTGCAAGGGCCTGCAAAAGCTAGGAGCTAGGGTTTAGAGGGTTTTGGATTTAGGGTTTAGGGTTTAGGGTCTAGGATTTAGGGTTTAGGATTTAGGGTTTAGGGTTTTGGACATAAAGTCTGGGATTAGAACCCTGGAAGCGAAGTGGAACATAACACTGGACCTTGACATGGAAACTGGTTATGCAGGGCCTACATGCAGGGTGCTGAAAATCCGAAGAGGGCCTGGAGAGTTCTATCTGTAAGGATGGTGAGGGGATGAATTTCTGAAGTGCTCAGACATCTGCACTACGTGAGGATGGTTCATGGGATTTAGTAACTACTCGGAACTGGGCTTAGAACCTTATTTATAAACTTATAGGGCCATTTGGGACGATTCTAGGTAGGGCTGTAAGCCCCTCCAAGTAGCGTCATTTTTTCAGCATGGTTTCTGGATCTTGACAGTAGGGATCGGCTTAGGTTCCGGTGCAGGATTGTCAGAAGTGCAGCGAAGGCATGTGAGCTAGAGTCTAAACTCCTTTTGCAGGGCTTATATAAGGGATGAGATAGGGGACTACTATAGGGGTTATTGAGGGGGATACTAGGAGTTTGGCTCCGGGTGCGCCAAGTGCCCGGGCTGGCACCGTTCGTGTTCCAAGAGCATACGGTGACCAGAGCATCCATGCCCAAATCATAATTCCGTTCGTGTTCCAAGAGCACACGGTGACCAGAGCATCCATGCCCAAATCATAATTCCGTTCGTGTTCCAA
>CAJNIZ010044182.1:15664-28349 GCA_905231905.1 Symbiodinium pilosum | reverse complement strand
CGAACCCCGCGCGAGTTTAGACTATGGCTCATGTAGGTAGGGTTTAAGTTAAAGGCTTAGGGTTCAGGGATTAGGCCTGGAGAATACATTCTGTAATTTGGGTCATTTCCCCTTCCAGTAACTGTCCTTAAAGGGCTCTTGTTCTGGGTTTGGGGTTTAGGGCTTATAACTTATGACCCATTATGGCAATTGCTACTGTAAGGGGGAATGACCCAATCTAGAATGCATGGCGCAGCGTATTTGGGAAGTGGCCAGCAGATGAGACGCGACTGTTAAGCCTTTAAGCGAGAGTCTCAAACATGGGAATGTCGCCGCGAACCCTTTAATATGACTCCCCATCACCACAATAGGGGGCTTCAGGTCTTGCATTTTGGGCCCCGAAAATTTCCAGACCTCAAGCACCCTAGACCTTTGGCTTAAAGATGGTAGGGAGCCACAAGCCCAGCCTAACCCTTCTCCCAAAGGATGCAGATACGCATATAGCCTTGATGTAGAGATGCAGGGGGGTTCTTGCATGGATACTTTGGGGCACACATATATACTAATATAGTATATGCTTTGCGCTCAACAGGTTCTCATGTAGATATTTTGGGGCTTACCTATACAGTACTGTTGATGTCAGAGAATTTGCATGACCTCCGTAGAGAGTCTAGCTGGCAAAGGCAGATGGCATGCCCTATGTCTGGCATCAATGGCTATTGAATTTGAAGCAGAGTTCTCAAAGCTGGGTAGCGGTGGCTGTCTACCTCTGCTACGAATTCTGTGCGCGAGCCAGTCATGTATTGCAACTTACGAAGCGCGCCTTCGACTTCAATAAAAAATGTGCTTTCTTTGGACCATTCAAGAGAGCGCCTGCGACTTGCAAACCGGTGCTGGCAGCTCTTTCCTCTGATCTCGACCAGCTCTGCCGCAAAAGACTCACGCACAAAAAAAACATGTCGTGCATCCCGTGGCACCGTCACCGAGGTGGATTGCTGGTCGTTTCCCAAATCGGACTTGTTGCCCAGACCCCTGGGAGGATCTAGAAAGTAGAACCCCCATTATGGTACCCTATACGACATATCTAGGAACCCTTGAGGGGGATCTACTTTCTAGATCCTCCCAGGGGTCTGGGTGTTTCCCTCGTCGAGGCGAGACTCCAAGAGGAACAAGGATACTAGAAGACTAGGATTCCAAAGCCAAAATATGGGGGCCTAAACAACTACCAAGATTGGTAGGGTTTAGGGTTTAGGGATAATTACCAATATTATGGTTCCATATTCCTTGTATAATTATAGTATGTGGTACCTCAACTGGACCTCACAATGATATTGGTAAGTATTTAGGCCCCTGTAGTAGGTTTCGTAGGGTCATGCGGAGGTATTTCAGTACCAACCGCAGTTCGGCAGTAGGGTCGACTCAGCAGGACCCGGCCTGAGCCCGAAACCCCAAACCCTAAATTGACAAAAACAATGCTACAAAGAAAAAGCACGAAAGCACATCGGTGTAAACCCTTAAGCTCAACCCCAAGGACTCCATAAAACCAAATCCCTCAACGCTTCGCTTCACTCCTTCTGAACCTTAAGCCCTGAGCCTTAAACCCTACAGAAGCTTCACTATTCTTTTCCATTATCTCTACATAACCCAAATCTCACAATTATCATATTAAAGTATTTTCCATTTTCTTGTCCATTCTAAGCCTAATCTCTAGACCCTGATCCCTCAACCCTAAACCCCAAGCCCTAATCCCTCAACCCTAAACCCTAACCCCTCAACCCTAAACCCTGATCCCTCAACCCTAAACCCTAGAGCCCTAAACCCCAAGCCCTAATCCCTCAACCCTAAACCCTGATCCCTCAACCCTAAACCCTAACCCCTCAACCCTAAACCCTGATCAATCAACCCTAAACCCTAGAACCCTAAACCCCAAGCCCTAATCCCTCAACCCTAAACCCTAATCCCTAACCCTAAAAACTTCAATTCACTCCTTATGAGGTCAGCGCTTCCCCGGAGCTTTGCTTCGTAGCCTACGGTGGTTTCCTCCTCCTGGGTGAGGGAAGGAAAGTGGTGGCGGCCCAGGCCCATTGAGTTTAGGGCTTGGTGTTTAAGGTTTAGAGTAGAGGGTTTAGGGTTTATGGTTTAGGATTTAGGGTTTAAGGTTGAGGGTTTTGTGGTGAGGGCTTAGCGCTCAGGGTTTAGGGTTTAGGGCTGTTCAATCTCAAGTAGTATAACTTGTGGAAACCCTGCACCCTAAACCCCAAATCCCAAAAACAAAGTGCAACCCCAAACTGGCGGAAAACCCTGAACCCTATGACCTGAACCCAAACAGCAAAACGGAACCCCTAAGCTGCGTAACGCCCAGCCCTAAACCCCAGATGCAAAACGAAATCCCAAACGTATGGAAAGCCCTGAACCCTGAACCCTAGGAACCTCTGACCTGTGGAAAGCCCTGAACCCTAAACCCCAAGAGCAAAAATGAGCACCTAACTGGTGGAAACCCGAATTGTATCGAGCTTCCCGTGGAGGCCGTCACGGTTGAGCCAGATGCCGCAAAGTTGAGCTTTGGAGAGCCCAGGAAGTGGCGAGAGGCGCGAACTCTGAAGCCCAACCCCCAAAACCCCTAAACCCTAAACCCTAAACCCTGACCCCCAGACTCTTTAGGAACTGTCACGTGTTTTTACTTCCCCCAGATAATGAGCCCCACTGTGCGAAAGAGAAGGGTAATTCGACGAGTCCTTAATATTTGGATCCTCTGAGTTGGGTCTGGGCAACAGCTTCAGGCAGATGGTACTTAGGTTGCGCGGTGGAATTCTATTTGCTGGAGTCTGTAAGTCTGTAAGGGCTCAGGGTTTAGGACTAGAGAAGGGAGGAAGGAGATTTCATAGGATGTGTTGTGAAGGCTTTGGATTTTTCAGGGTCCTCTGCTAAGGGGTAGCACGTGGACATTGGTGATTGAGCGGCGGCAGTGTATTCTCTCATGACTGGTCATACTTAGGTGCCAGTGAGGAGGCTTGTGTTTCAAGGGTTTCAGGCTTGCACCCTTGGGGTTGTACCCCCAGGCGGAGGGATCCTGTTAAGGGACTCTAAGGAGCTACATTGTCTTATATAAGGGCTATATTAAGGCCATGTATAAGGAAACCCTTTTAGGGGTACGACCTTAGGGTACACCCCCGGAACCCTTAAGTCTTGATGTCCTTGCTCAACATTTCCCTCTTCAGGATCTGCCCGCACAACTTGGCTTCAAAATGCTTTTAGAATGCATTTTTGCTAAACATTCTCCATAATCAGGGTCCCGTAAGTATTTGCACCTTTGACAACTAGCTACCAAAAGTGAATGATGGCCTTAGATTAACCAGGAACCCTGAACCTTACTTGAGGAGTTTGTCTCAGCGGCTTCCAAAAGCAGAGTCTCGTGATTGTATCCCGAAAACTAGCTGCCGAAGGAGTGCGAAGTTTTGGCCTATAATGGAGAACACAAGTCACAGAATCTTACATACAAACAGTGAATTCACAACTTAAACCAGAACAAGCATCCCAGCCGGTTATTGGGGGTTGGATATCTAATCAATGTCAAGCATGAAGTTAGCCTAGACTTTGGACCCTGAACACAAACAAGCCCTACCCTATCTAGACCTGACCCAGAAGTTTCGCCTGTATTCCCATCATTTGGGGCCAGAGGGCATATCGGCAGGTGCCCAAAACACTATTCCCCAAACATAAGCCGTGTATCTCGGTGAGCCTCAAGCTGTTCCAAGTTCCCAGAAATCGGCTGAAGCTCCCTTCCCGGGCTCCCCTACTACCACCCCCCCGCTTTACTACCCCTTAGATTCCCCCTTAGTTAACCTTAACTAACCCGACATAACTTTAAAAAAGGGGGGAGCCTAGAGGGGCTAGTAACCAACAAATAGCCTCCAACCCTAAATCCTTAACCCTAGAACCCAAACCCCAAACCCTAGACCCTAAACCCCAAACTCTCAACGCTAAACCCTAAATCCCAAACACTACACCCTAAACTCCAAACCCTAAACCCTACACCCTATTTGCTAAACCCTAAACCCTACGCCCTAGTACAGTAGTGTAGTGTAGAGGGGGTTGGTAGGGGAACCCCTGATCCTTCAGCCGACCCTGAGCAGGCTTACACGGAAGTATTGAAGAGCGCCGGGAGGCGACAAGTCTAAGGGTTTAGCGTCTAGGATTTAGGACTTGGGACTTGGGATCTAGGGTTTAGGATTTAGCACTTAGGGTTTAGGATTTAGGGTTTAGGGCCTATCTGTGGTTCGTCATATGGGATTCTAGAGCAAAGGAGGTCCCGATCTGGACCCAAAACATTGTCATCCTCATTGTAGGGACTCCCCAACAGGGAGCGCCTTCTTCTTGGCAACCTCAGGATAGTTGGGCACCCATGAGGTACAGCTTCGGGCTTCCCATTTTTGGAAGTTGCCTGAAGGGTTAGCTCAAGTGTTGGCTGTTTGGCAAGTCTGGTTTAGGGTTGAGGTCCTTCTGGTAGGGGATTGCACCAGCATCGTAGGACTCGGCAGATAGGACTGCCTGAAATCGTGGTACCGATGCCCTAGCCTTTGCAGTTTGAGGGCAGTAGCTTGGAAGGCGTAATGGCGTTGTTCAAACCCTAAACCCTAAACCCGTCCGCATTGCAAGATGTGCTTGGCCTCAAGTATGCTGAAGAGATTGTCTTGGGAGCTGCACCCAATACTCCGTACCTTGCACAGGCTCCCTTGCCTAAGCCCCAAACCAACCCCAAACTCTCCAGAGTTCAACCTTAAGCCCTAGGCCCTTTAAACCCCAAACTGTTAGCTCGGAACCCTAAACTCCGAATCCTAAACCCCCAAAACCTCAACTCTGAACCCCAAACTCTCCAACCCAACTCTCTATAGACTGTGGGCTCAAGCCGCGCAAAGCCTTCCGCTGTTTGTATTGGACGGCCTGCCCTCGCGGCAACTTAAAGAGAGCCAGGTTTTCGAAGGGTTTGGGGTTTTGGGGTGTGGGGTGGTTTAGAGTCAGGATGTTGTGATTCAAGAATTTGCAAGTTGGGCTTAGATTCCATGGATTCATGTCCCAATTCCCTGCTAAATTCCCAGCCATCACTGGGAAACGGAGCTTTAAACCACAAGCTTTGGCACACGAACCTGAAACTCTTAACCCTAAACCTTAAACGCAAGCCTGAAACTGAACCCTACCCAAACCTAAGCCTTAAACTCCAAACCCTGAACCCCAGCCTTAAACCCTAAACCGCAAACCTAAATGGAAGGTTCCAGCCCGTCACGCTCCCGTCACTCCTGAGCAAGGCGGGGAGAATAAAATTTAGGGTTTAGGGCTACGGGTGTGAGGTGTAGGGAAGAGGCTTGAGGGTTAGAGTTTAGGTGTAGGGTTTTGGGTGCAGGGGCATAGGGGTTTTTTTTCCCCACGCCAGATCATGAGGTCTTCCTGCGTGGGATTTAACTAGGTGCCCCCACTTCAGCATGCCTGGTTTCAATTTGGTAGGACCTTCAGATACTGCTGTACTTCAAAAACGGTTCAGGGTTAAGGTTTAGGGGTTTAGGGTTTTGAGGGGGCAATCTAGGTTTGTATGCT
This sequence comes from Symbiodinium pilosum, assembly GCA_905231905.1. Taxonomy (NCBI): domain Eukaryota; class Dinophyceae; order Suessiales; family Symbiodiniaceae; genus Symbiodinium; species Symbiodinium pilosum. The sequence goes on along the minus strand of CAJNIZ010044182.1, from coordinate 22,781 downwards.
TGATTTTGGGGGACCGTACCCCTAAACCCTAGACCCGGAACCCCAAACCCAAAGAATGTCCTTGTGAGACATTTGGTTTCCCTTTCAACTTGCTGGTTGACAAGAGTGCTAAGCAGGGGATGTTCCGGCTTTCAAGAAGAAACCGAGGAAGAGTGTCGTGTAAACCTTAAACCCTACTGTAAACCCTAAACCCCAAACCCTAAACCTCAAACCCTAAACCCTAAACCCTGCACCCCAGCCTTGGCACTTAGCTAGGACCTTAGACCCTTGACATTTGGGGGTTTCCCTACATTCCTTTGACAGGCACCTACAAATTAGCTTTAAGTAGGGGTGCGAAATGCCATGCAGATCACCAAGTAAAACTATGTAAAACTCAAAATACTAACAACAAAGGTAGCAACAAGAGAGTCCAATATTCTTACTGGCACTGATTAATCATAATTTTACAACGGGCTTGAAGCAGCGCTGTGGATGTGTGACTATTGTGTTAGCAAGGGCTCTGAACAGCAGCATGAAGTCGAAACCTGCCTAAATCGTTGCAGGTATTATGGTGCTAGAGTCCGTGAAGAATTGTGTAATAGGGTACCTCAAACGGAGCTCAATTCGCCAATTTTTTTCATGTAGGACTCCGGCAATGTCTCGAGCCCTGACACAGCGCACTATCCACTTGTGAGTCGGGAATTGGGGACTCGCAGAAAAACTATGCAAACAAGAATTCATGGGATTGCACACATTTAGGAGTTTTTGTGAAAACTATCCACATATCATATCATCAAGGCATGCTCCCCCGATTCCCTGTCTAGATCAGGGCTTTTGGTACATTCATGTGAACTCTGCAAAAAAGCCCTGTGAAGACTCTACTCTAATCCTCTGCAAAGAGAAGTATATGGGTTTCCGTGTTGTTTTTGGGGGCGGGTGGGTAGGGGAACTCAAGTGCTCAGGGCGCCTGCGAGTTCGGCTGGGTAAACCCCAAAGAGGCTGGATGGGGTTTAGGCTCAAAGCGGGGCTACTACCGGCTAAGGGTTTAGAGTGTATAGGTGTAGCATCACTGGGTCATAGTTGGATGTACTGCTTGAGGGTTTTCTTGTAGTCCAACCCAACAGCGAAATTATATTGTTGAGTTAAGTAGCTACAAAGCCCCATGAACCTCCAAATAGTACACACAGTTAGCTGTGATGAATGATAAAGGTGCATGAGTACCAGGGTTAGGGCTGCGTAGGGTTTGGGGTTTAGCCCTGAACAGTCTGTTAGGAGGTGCTCGAGAGTTATCGTGTTGCCTCTCTTGGGCAAAAGAGTCCAGGGCTTTCAGGGGTTCAGGAGCCCAGATGGAGTCATATTCACTCTAAACAGTAAACGGTAAAACCCTGAACCCTAAAACCCTAAACCCTAAAACCCTAAACCCTAAACCAAATAAACCCTAAACCCTAAAGTGTAGGGTTTAGGGTTTCGGCTTCCTAGGTCCCCCAGTAAACGGTAAACCCTAAAACCCGAAACCCTAAACTACCCATTCACCGTATAAACCTTACTGTTCAAAAGCCGGAAGCCTAAAGCCTCCAAGCTTGCAGCAGTTGAGGCCCTGAGATGCTTAATCTGGAGGGGTTTAGGGGTTTAGGGTTTTAGGGTTTTAGGGTTCAGGGTTCAGGGTTTAGGTGAAGAAACGATTTGATGCCGCAGCCAGAGCCAGTCCCGCCTCCAACTGGGGGTGTTGGTACAAAACGGCTCAAAAACACAACAAGGAGATGTAGACAATCACCATGAAACGGAAGAAGGCAAAAGACAGCACACCATGTTCTTCGCACAGTGGAGGCGGGTGGCGAGAAACGTGGTGAGTAAGCGATCGACTTAAGATTCAAGTTGCTGCAATTGAGGTATTAGGGCTTTTGGGGGTTTGAGGGTTTTAGGTGTTAGGGTTTAGGGTTTTAGGGTGTAGGGTTTGGGGTTTGCGTCTATAGTAATTATAGGGTTTCCTTTTTATGGTAATCTTAAAGCCCCAAGCCCTAAGCCCTAAACCTTAATTTATAGGCTTTCCTTGTGCTCCTAACTTATTTGAAGGTCCTTAAGCAGCAGCCCAGCAGCCGACTGTCCACTCTTAATTTTGTCCGCCTTTTCAGTACTCTATGAGCCTCATACGCAATCTTCTGTGCAACATGTCTGCCCGCGTACCACACCAGATCTACACGTAAAGCCGGAACTCTACTTCTCTAGACCCCAATCCCAAACTGAAGCACCCTGAACCCCAAAGTCTCAACCGAACCGAAAAATCTAGCCTCCTAGCCCCTAAAACCCTGAATCCAAGTCCCCTCAGCCCGAACCTTCGCGCCCTCCTAAACCCTAAACCCAAAGTTTTCAGTCTTATGCCTGTAGCTGTAAAACTCTAGACCTAGCCCCCCTGAACTTAAGAACCTTGAAATCCTAGACCGTGCACATCCTTAGCCCAAGACCCCTAAACCTTAGCTCCCTAGACCGCAGGCCCATAAAACCTTAAGCGCTATAACCTTAAAAACACTAACTCCTTTCAACCTTATAAGCCCTCACAACCCCAAAACGCCTAAGCTTTTCGGAGCGCCACCCGAAAATCTCAGTTTAGAAGTATGGGCCCCTAATATGAGCCCTTGGCCTTTCAGGGGGAACCCTTAAGGGTACACATGGGGTATATAGTAGGTATATAACGATCCCAGGGCTAAGGGCCCATACTAGAGGCCCACCAGCCTTTGGAATGCAAAATCCTCGGTTGCTGTTAAGGAACTTATTCTAAGTTGCTACAATATGGGTATATAGTACATAAAAAGGTTTCCTCATTCCAGCAATCCTCAACCCTAAGCCTTAAAGCCTGAACACTCATTTATAGGGTTTCTTTATACTAGTAGCTTCATTTAAGTTCCTTAAATCTGAAGGAGCTGACGGCCGGCCCGGAACAGTGGACTCCTAGCGAAGCTCGGTCCTTCCTTGAGTTTAGGGTTTTGGGGGGGCTTTATACGGGTTAAGGGTTTTGTGGGGATATATAGGGTTTGTTTGTATAGGTTTTGTAGGGAATTTAGGGTTCTTAGGGTTCAAAGGGTTTATAGGGTTTGTAGGTTTTATGTACAAATTTTAGAGGCTTCATAGATTTTGCAGGGTTTGTAAAGTTTATAGGGTTTGTAGGGTTCGCAGGGTTCGTAGGGTTTATAGGACTTGGGGTTGTAAGGTTTATAGTGGATTACGGTCTACAGCCTGGGCTATAGGTTTTGCAGCCTAAGGTTTTTGGAGTTGAGAGCTACCATGGCTCTTGCCACAGGAGCGCCAACCCAAGTGTTGCTATGGCCTGACCCCAAACCCTAAACCCTTGACCTTAATTCGAGGTGGCCATGTCTCAGGACAGGATTCCTTTGCAACAACCTAAACCCTATTTCCTAAACCGTAAGCCCCAAAACCTAAACCCTAACAGCGCGCTAAAAGCGGGACCCATACTGTTGATGGCATAGATCCCTGGAGTAGGTCCTGTACCCTTACTAAGAGCCAGTAAAAAACACGGATCACGCCCCTCAAACCTAAGCTACCCTAGACCCTAAACCCTAAACTACCCTAAGCCCAAACCCTAGACCCTAAACCCTAAATCCTAAATTATGCAGATAGCCTAGCTTTGAGCCGAGTTGCCTAGACTTGCTTGCTTTGGGGTCAAGGCTCTTGCCTCGCCTCTTACTATTACTATGAGTATGACTCTGATTATTATTGTTATTACTACTACTACTACTGCTACTACTACTATTATTACTACTATTATTACTATTATTATTTCTATTACTGGGATGCTGTTAAGGAACGCAAATCGAGTTACCATAATGGGTATGTCTAGTAATTCATGTGGTTTCCCCAATATAGTAACACTTAAATTAAGTTCCCTAACGGCAACCCAGATTATGAAAGGTTTAGGGTCTAGGGTTTAGGGAGGAATAATAACTATCATATCATAAAAATTACTATTACTGCAGTGATTATGACCAATACTATTACTATTCCTCTTACTGTTGGAAAAAAAACTATTTCTATTCCGGGGTGAACGCCTGTAACACTTGTCCAGTCTCAACTTGCGCGAGCACTTGGGTCGTAGGATTTGGGGCTCCTGCTCGGAGAAACCAATATCTTAACTCCCACACCCTAAACCCTAAAATCCCAAAAACCTAAACCCTAAAACCTAAGCCCTAAACCCTAAACCATGACGTGCTTGAGTCTCTGACCCCGCACCCAACATAGCACCCAGAATCTGTCAAGGAAACGGGTTGCTTTGTGTACCTGCTGGCTGATGCGCGGGGCTTCCCAGTCTAGGCTTTTTTCGGGTTTAGGTCTTGAGTAGGTACAGGGCTCAGGGCCAATGTGAGCACTTTCTTCTCCATGTCAATTCAACTTAAATATCAGCCGGAAGACAACAGGGTACCCTAAACCCAACATCTTTGACCCAAAGCACTGGGCTTTCTGGGTTGCGAACTCATTTGTCATGATGAGGGGGTTTATGTAGTAAGTAATCTGGTTCCTTTCAAGTGGTGACGTAGTGTGAGTTCTTTAGCCCGCAGCGCAGCTTTTTTGTTGAGCCCAAATCTTCCAGGGTCGGGGTTTAGTTGCAATTCCTAGTTTCCCGAAATCAGGGGACCGCAAAATAGCCCCCAGAATAGTTTAATCCTATTCGCCGTAGCCCCCCCCCATACCACCGGTTTAAGGGTTTAGTGCTTACCCTCCCTGAATTAGGTTTATTTAGTGTTAATCACGGCCAAATCAGGGGACCCTAACCCTAAACCCTAAGCCCAGGGCGCCAAGAACTGTTGAAGGCTGAAACCACAAACTTGACGCTGAGGCTTATGGAGGTTGGAGGTGATCCATCCCAAAACATGTGCCTTTATATGTAGTACACAGTCTAAACTCCTTAAAGGGGGTTATATCGGGGATTATATAGGGGAGTATTATAGGGGTCATGAAGGGGGATACTAGGAGTTTAGACTGAGCCCTAAAGCCTAACCCGAGTATGAGTGGTAGGATGAAGGCCTTGGACCAAAGAGGGTCCAGAAACTGTTGTGCAGGCTTCAAGATCTAGAGCCCTCCTTACGGGGTTGTTTATCATGAGATGTTTGATTCTAGGCCTGTATACCTGGACCGTAAAATTACGCAAAATCATGGCCTCAAAGCCGTAAAGCAGTCCAACAGGCAATTATTCTACATATTTAAGGGGTCCAGGTAGCAGGCACTGGATGCTGACTTGAGCTTGAAGTCGAAAGTTTAAATCACGCTAAATCCCAAACCCGAACTAGTATGGAACCACCCCAGCAGAGCCTTAAAAAGATTGTTTGCCATCTTTTCAAAAAGGGGGGTTTTGTGGTTCTCCATGTTATAAGAGCCATAGTCTGAACTCCTTAAAGCGGGATTTTTTCGGGGATTATACAGGGAGTATGATATGGGCTATTCAGTGACTACGAGTTTAGACCCTAAACCCGAAACCCTACACAACCCGAAGTCAGAGCAAACCATCCCAAAACATTAGCTATAGTCTAAACTCCTTACAGGGGGTTATATACGGGATTACATAGGGGAGTATTATAGGAGTTATTACGGGGGATACTAGGAGTTTGGACTATAACTCATATTATATTGCAAGGAGTACTCATTACAAGGGGGGCCTGCAATTAGGGCGGTTGCAGGTATTGGAGGGTCTAGGTGAACCCTAAACCCTATGCGCCCAGACTACTAACTCATCGATTATGACATGGTCTTGAGAGATCTGGCATAGTCCACTCCCCCTAACCCAGAGAGTCCAAGTACAGGATGATTGTATACAAGGGTTTTTTGACGCGGTTTAGGGTTTAGGGTCTGTGCTAGTGCTGATAATGCGGATTCTTTGGGGGGAGTATATGATGATTATGTACTTGGACCCTCAGGGCGATGATACTCCCCCCCCACAGCCCGTCATGGTAGATACTCCCAACATATATGAACGTGTACACCTTTCTGGGGGACGTTGTTGTTAGGTATTGAATCTTCAGGCGGGAGGTGAGAAGTGTTCTTGTTGAATGTAACGTTCTATTTCGATTTCCATCTGAATAAGGAACTAGTTTAGGGTTTAGGGTTCCTTCATGTCTCTGCCCCGCGCCCAAGCCCTGAACCCTGAATTCCTCTGCAGCCCTGGCTGATAACCTGGGTTGCTGTTAAGGAACTGAAATAGATTTACCATAATGTGCAAACAATAGGGTTTCCGTGTTATAGTAACCAAATTTAAGTTCCTTAGCAGCAACCCAGTGTGCTCTGGATGAGGCCTCCTGTCTACTTCCCGGTGGAGGCTTCACAGAATCAGGAGTCGTTTAAGCTCGTGCTGTTGGGCTGAGGGTTTAGGGTTTGGAGTTTGCACAAATCTCGGTTCTTGCTTGCGGGCTGCAATCATGAGGGGTCCCATCATGGGGTAGAATGACGGAGACCCCCAATTTCAGACATGTTCAATTCTATTTTGGTTTAGGCTTCGCGCATATCTCAGCCGGCGGAGGATTGTGCAAGGTGCGCGAGGCTTATATAGATGGTTCTTACGATTCTGGCCACTGTCGAAGATAGTACGTATCTGCACGATGCCCAAATCAATGGAGACTAACACTTTACAACTTGTACTAAACCCTAAACCCTACTGTGCTACTTTAGACCCTTCCTCGTTTCATCCACTCGGCCACGCTTGGGCTTTACAGGCCCAGCACAGGGAGAACTTTACAAATCCTAGGGTTTAGGGGGTAGGGTTTCGGGTTTAGGGTCCAAGGATCTTGAGTTAAGAGCCACAATCCCTAAATCTCTAAGCCCCTGAAACCCTATAGTCCCCCTTAAGTAGATAGAATATGGGGTATTTGGGGATCTTATTGTAATGTACCCGAAGCCATATTCTATCTACTTAAGGGGTACTATGGATCCTAAACCCGAAATCCGAAACCCTAAATCCAAACCCTAAATCCTAAACCCCTAGATCCTCAACCCTAAACCCTAAATCCTAAATCCCTGAACCCTGAAACCCCGGAACCTCAAACCACCCCACGCCACGCGAGAGGCCGAGAAGTCTCGGCCTATGGCAAAGCTCGTCGAGCTCCTGCGTGAGGTCCGGGCTGCGGGGGGGGGGGGGGGT
>CAJNIZ010044181.1:4244-51766 GCA_905231905.1 Symbiodinium pilosum | reverse complement strand
AGCTTCTTGGGGGTAATAGGGGTACTACCTGGTTATATAAGGGGTATACAAGGCCTATATAAGGGCTATATTTGCTTCTGTTGACAGCTCTAACAAAAAGTTGTCACTACTCGCTATTGCTTCCTCATTGCCCACTGTTGATTAGCTTAAACCCTAAACTCCAAATCCCGAAGCCCTAATGTAAGGAGTCTCATTTCAGGTTCCGCTTTCTCACCGCATTGGCTGGCCTCGCGCGCGAGGCAACTCAGTGCCACCGCGGATTGGCGCTGCTGGAGCGAAGTTTTAGGGCGGTTTGGGGTTTAGGGTTTGGGGGGTCAGGGCCCAGGGTCCAGAAGGTCGAGGGGTCAAGGGTTCAGGGATGAGGGTTGAGGGTTTAGAGGGCTTAGGGTTTTAGGTTGTGGACTTGGGCCCTCGATAGGCCCTAGTCACGGGCCTGTGTATACGTACATGTTCAGGTCAAGTTTTTAGGGCATGTACATGCATACATATATTTTTGGAGAGAGGGAGAGAGAGATGAAGAGAGAGAGAGAGATAAAGAGAGAGAGAGAGAGAGAGAGACAGAGAGAGGGGGAGAGAGGCACAGGGAGAGCTGGATATACAGGGTGCGCGCGGAAGATGGTTTTGGGGTTTGTGGTTCAGGTGATTTCGGAATCACAGTGCGTAATTGAAACCTTTGGGCACGGTGTTGAGGCTTCAGCTGGGGCCAAGGGTTGATATTTGTAGCGTCAGAGGGGCATCGTAAGTAGCCTAAGGGATTCAGGGTTCACGATTTACAGTCTAGCGTTTAGGTTTTAAGCTCAGTAGACTCAGTTATTCAGTCAGTTACGAATGAGTATGCTAAATGAGTACAAGTAGTGTGGTTTCAGATTGCTTGTTTCACTTCTGATGGGACAGCGGTGTATAGTGTACCTCAAGTAGACCTCGCCTTGATATCAGAAACTTTTTAGCCTGCAACCCGGAAGGTAAAATTCAAAGTTCCACAGAGCCCGCCTGAAACCCTGGGGGCTTTCCAGCCCCTTGAGGGTTTAGGGCTTTTGGATCCAAGGGTTTGGGGATTAGGGTTTTTAGACAAATGCGTTTGGGATTTAGGGTTTGAAGACCCGAGGTTTTGGGGTTTAATTAGGGTTTTCAGACTCAAGGATTTAAGGTTTAGTGTTTCTAGGCTTAATGGTTTAGGGCCTGGCTTTTAGGCCCAAGGGTTTAGTGTCAAGGGTAGTTTTTATCAGCTGAACCCAGATTTTTTTTGAAAAGCTGAGCCCTCAGCACCCTGCTCCCCAGTCTCAGACAGACGCTAAGCCCAACCTCTATCGGTACAGGGAAACTTGATCGCAGCAAGCAGCAAGATCCACGCAAAGGGGACTTCGTTGCAGAAGTGTAGATGTGCCACCCCAAAACGCGAACCCTACATAGTAGCTTCCATGTTCTTTTCCATTATCCCTATATAACCCCAATATACTATATAGTAGTTTCCATGTTCTTTTTCATTATCCCTATATGTATATATATAACCCCAATATACAGTTTCCATTATCATTATATAACCTCAAATCGTGAGGAAAGAGCCCTCTGAATCTCAGATCCCGAGAGCTCCAGCCTTCACAAGTGAGCTATAGCCTAAACTCCTCAAAGGTGTGTTATATGGGGGATTATATGGGGTCTAGGGATTAGGGTTTAGAGTTTAGGGTCTAAACTCCTTAAAAGGGTTGTTATATGGGGGATTATACAGGGAAATACTATAGGGATTATTAAGGGGAATACTAGGAGTTTAGACTATACAAGTGGTTTAGGGTTTGGGGAAGAAGACGAAGCCCTGCACAAGGCAGCCCCTGAATATGCAACCCTACTCTAATTAGCTAAGGTCCTAACTATGGACCCTCATGGGGCTTGCAGCGCTTTTGCAGAATATACAGTACGTAGGTATGAGGACCTCAGGATTAAGGGCCAATTCTAGGGTCCGATAGTTCCAACTTTTTGACCTCCAGCAAGCTTCGCATGAACACTCTGAGCGCTCCACGCTAAAAGCCCGCAAAGGGTCCATGTAGGTATATGGTAGATACTTAGGGCCCAAAGGGGTTCCCATATACCTACCTTAAGGCCCAAGTATGTCCCATATACCTACATGGACCCTTTGGGGCCCAAAGACAAATCCCTGAACATAGAAGCCTTCGAAGAGGAGCGGGCCTACCGGGCGGGCGCGAAGACTAAGCCGATTCTTGGCCTGCGCTGAGCTTTAGTCTAAACTCCGTAAAATGAATTAATATACGGTTTAGGGTGTAAGCTCCTTAAAGGGGGTTATATAGGGGATTATATGGGGGCTTACAATAAGGGTTACTAAGTGAGTTAAGACTAGGGCTCATACATACTTGTTTTGGTTTACTAGAGGGGCATAGATGATTATCACTCCTATCGTCCCAAATTGCTTCCGGAATTGCAGTAAAGGGTCTTGATCCTTTCTTGGTTTATTCCTAGAGCCTATACTGCTCATGGCGGTTGCAAAATTTGGGTAAATAGGGTTTAGATGGTTTATGTGGGTTACATATCCAGGGTAAATAGGGTTTTGAGCAGGTACATATAGCCCAATTATACGCCCGCCTAAGTCCCTCATTATGGTCATTGCTGGATGTCAGTACCAGTACTACTGTCCTTGTAGTTACCCTGAATCTCCAAGTGGAGGGGTCAGGTTGTGTAACGGAGACGAGGCTTGTTGTTTTGAAGCCTTCGTGCTTTCGCCAAGAGAAAGGCCCGTTCCCAGTATCCCAGGAGCTTTACGCTTGATACCCTTCTGCTACTTTGGTCAGATGCGTCTTTTTTGGTTGTTGGCCTGTGGACACGGGCCCCGAATCCTTAGCCTTGACTCCAAACTGACCCAAAACCCCGGTAGTTTACCCACTACCTCACTACAGCTGGGTAGCTTTCCCGCGGTGGTGGTGTCCACGGACCTTCTATAAAACCCCTAGAAAGCATCATGTCCTATGGAAGTCCTTCTGCGAGTATTCTGATCATGGAGACTGCCCACTGCATAACTACCCATATACACATAGCTTCAATGGTAGTGATGCAGAAAAATCCCGTCCCAGCAGGAACAAGCTCGACATTCTCAAGCTGCACTGGGAACAAGCGAGGCGCCGCAACTTAAACTACTGAAGGGAAGCTATTGTTTAGGGCTTAGGGTGTGGATGACCCTGAACTTTAACCCTATAAAGCCCTAAATCCTAAATCCTATTAAACACTAAACCCTATGAAACCTTATAAAACCCTAAACCTTAAATTGGGGCTATAAAAAACAGGGTGCATACATCCGGATTCCCTACTACCGTAAACCCCAGTGAGTCTAACGTTGGAGATCTACAGGTTTAGGCCTTGTTGAATCCTAAGCGCCTGTCAGGACCCGCAGAGACGGGACCCCAGCGTGCAATCATGCATATGGGTGGTTGTCAAAATTATGGTCCCTTTTTGGGTACCCTAAATATTAGGTGCCGTATTATAATAAGGATCCAAAAAGGGACCATAATTTTGACAACCACCCATATGGCACTGTTTTTTTTTGGCATCGAACAGCCAAGAACGCCCTCTCAAGACTACTGTCGCTTTTAAAGGGTGCTATGATGCACCAGATGGTCTCCAAATAGTTTATTCGTCTGTAACCCACAAATCCCCTCCCCCTCCTCCTGCTCCTGCTAATTAAAAGATTAATCATGCTAGTGATAGCCTTACGTGTCCAGTGCTTACTTGTTGACTTGAAGCCCCACACAACAAAACGCCAAGCTTGGACGAGCAGGAGTGGACAAATCCCTAGAAACATTAAACCCTGAACCCCAGTGTGACCAAACGGAGGTGCCTTTGGGAGCTGAAGCAGCCACAGGACGGTTTTCAGTTTAGGGTTTAGGATTAGTCGGGGTCGTGTAAGCAGCTAGATAGAGCTTCGGGTTCAGAGGTTGGCGTTGTGTAGGGGCGTATTTAGAAGATGGGGTTTGCAAGGGTCGCCAGGAGACGTTTAGGGTTTAGGGAAGTATTCGGTTACCCATCTGACAGTCCTAGATTCCTGGTATAAATATGGTATGGGGTACTTCAGATAGACTCGAACCAGATATTGGGAATTATGTAGGCCCCTACATTATATACCCCAAACGCTTCAACCCTAAACCCTAAACCCCCAGACCACTAAACCCTGAACCCTAAACCCTAAACCCTGAACCCTAATCCCCAAACCCACTAAACCTTTCAACCCTTAGCCCAGATGCAGGAGGCTCTGACCATTGCCAAGGCAGTCGTGCGAGACGCAAAGGAACTGAAACTTGCCTCTGGCACATCAGCGGGGTTGCTGGGCCGTTGACGTTGCGGGTTTGGGGTTTAGAGGGTTTAGGGTTTAGGGTTTGGGTTTTTAGGGTTTAGGGTTTGGGTTTTAGGGTTTAGGGTTTGGGGTTCAGAGCTCTGGGCATGTCAAAACAAGATGCACGCTTTTGAAGGCTCCCTAGCAGATGGGTCTGCGTATTTTGTTGGCTGTAGACATGGAATTAGTATATTCCTGCTATGATTTTTCCGCTTCCCTGATTTGGGGGTCCGATTAATTTATTTATAGAATCCTTATACAGCCCCTGCAGAATCCACGCACGATCCTCACTGGCACAATTTTATCAACACCCCTAATTACACCTTCTGTTTCCAAGCCCCTAGACCCTGGGCAATCTTGAAACCCTTCAGCCCTAAACCCTTAATCCCTGCAATTCAAATCCTGCAGCTGAGGTCCCCCAGTTGGGTGGCTGAAGTCCTGGCTGGCACTGGTACCTGGCTGTCTGTTTCGAAGCTCGAGAGCCCTGAAGCTTGGACCTACGAGGATTTCTGAGGCATACCCAGAAGGTCCAGGTACCGAATGATGAGGTACCCATAATCGGGGTTCCTCTAAAGGGGGTACATATGGGTATCCAACGGTATATAGGGTCTAGGGTTCAGGGTCTGAGGGTCCAAGTAACCAATAATTTGGTACTTGGGTGTTGGGTAGCAGTAATTACAGTACAGGTGTTGGGTAGGTATGTGATTGTTAGATACTTGGACACTTAGGGCTACAGGGTCCAGGGATGTCTGGGCATCAGGGTGAAAGGTTTGCTGTTTACGGGCTATAAAGAGAGTCCATTATAACCCTAAACTCTTAACCCTGAATCGCTGGTTCGCAGGGTCGGGCGCTTAGAGTCGTAGGGTGGAGATATCTCTTGGGGTCACTGCAGGGCCCTTGTTAGCAGAACCCTAAACTTGAAATGACTACTTTGAGGTAGAGTCTAGAATCTATAGTCCCCCTTAAGTAGGTAGAATATGGGGTATATGGGGATCTTATCATAATATGCCGAAAACCCATTCTCTATCTACTTAACTGGGACTATAAACTCCTAGTATCCCCCGTAATAGCGCCAATAATACTCCCCTATACAATCCACTATATAACCCCTTAAGGAGTTTCTACTGTAGCTCATTTGAACTTTAAAGCCTCAACCCTAACCGCGTGGCCACGAGGACGTAATCGAGCGCGACTATTTCCAGGCCCTCTCCTTGGACCAGAACAGCTTCCAGGTGCTGCAGCATCAAAAACTCTACCCCCCAAACCCTAACCAGGGTGTAGGGTTTAGGGGGTAGGTTTGAAAGTCTACGAAGAACCCGTAAGTCAGGGGCTGGGCCACGGACTGCAACAGCAAGACCATGAGCCCCGAAATTCCTAAACCCTAAACCCTAATCCTTCTCAGCCTGAGCCCAAAAGTTGTATCATGGCCCCAAGGCATGTAGCCTCAGACCCTTCCCCTTTGTGATGTGACTGGTTTCTATGCGCAGTATCCCGGTGGAAAGCCACAACTAAAAAAGGAGTCAGGGCGAGCATACCTGATGTGAAAGACATGGCATCATAGATGGCTATCTCCGATTATAGTCCCCCTTAAGTAGATAGAATATGGGGTTTATGGGGATCTTATTGTAATATGCCCGAAGCCATATTCTATCTACTTAAAGGGGACTATCTATTAATCCGCAGCTCTGATCCCTGTATCCTTCTCCCATGCCATCCCATGCCATCACCCCTGCCTAGACCCTCCTCTTACACTCTATTACACCCTAAATGCCTACTATGCGGGACCATATACCCCTATTTGAAGGCACAAGGAGGTTCTCTAAACCTACTAGGAGCCTCCCTCAACCCTAATACCGTATTTGAAGGTACAAGGGGGTTCCTTGAACCCTTAACCCTATCACCCTCATATTCCGATACAGAGGTACAAGGAGGCCCCCTAAGCTCTAAACCCTAAACCCCCTTAACCCAAAGCCCCTAAGAGTACACCCGTCCGCATGCAGGCAAGGAGGCGCTTCGCAGACTTCCTGGACGATTGCTTCGCTGATGAGCTGGCCCGGCAAAGCTCGGTGCAGCTTGCCCACGCCAAGGACTGATTCAAAGGGCCTTGACAAAGGGTTTACCGTAAAGGGTTTAGGAGTTAGGGCTTAGGGTTAAGGAGTTTAGGGGTTCAGGGTTTAGGTTTAAGGGTTCAGGGGGGGCAGGGTTGAGGGCTAAGGGGCTTTTAGGTCAAGGAGTTTAGGGTTTAGAAATTGGGATATCAGGGTAATCCCCCCAAGTAACAAATCCGTATATGCAATCCTGCCACAATGCAAGCTCACGAGCCCATGGTACCAATCCCCTGAAGCTTACACCGTAGCGTGGTTTAGGGTTTAGGGTCTAGCATGCGTGCAGAGGAGGCGCGAAAGAAGACCGAACTGCAGCTCACCAACGTTTCCAACCAGTCGCTAGGCGCACAGCCCCTGAAAGCATAGGGCTGGGTACAATATTGTGTTGACTTCCAAGGTTTAGGGGTTTAGGGCTTGGGGGTTTAGGGTTTCGGGTCCCGCTCTTAAAGCCCTGCAAAGCCCTCCATTTGGTACCCATAACGTACCCATAACCATATACTTCCCCAAAATCTGTACTACAATTGCCACTTGCTAGTACCAAAATCCCTCTTGAATAAACACCTTCAGGGATAACCACTTCGAAGGCCAAGCTCAAATTATGGTTTCCCAAAATGATGGGTACCTTTATGTAATCTTAGGGGTACCTTAAACAAAGGGATTGATTAGGGGGGTTATGTTGGGGTAGGTATATAGGGTTTGGGGTTCAGGGCTTAGGGTTCCTCAAAATCAGGGGTACCTTTTGCGGGTCCCTTTGATAAGGATCATAGCATTTGGGGATCTATGTTGGGGTCCCATTATTTGGGAAACTACCAAATAAGCATGGGCTTCTCAAAGCTGTGGATCGCGGCACTTATAAACCAGATATGCTAAAAACATGTAGCAAGAGTAAGAGTTGCAGTCTGCAGCAAGCATGCCACGACTCATCATGATTGGTAATGCCACCAATCAAATGCAAGTTCCTATTGCACCCACAACCTTTGTGCTAACGAATTATTCCTGAAGGACCCCTCCAGCCCCCAAAGACCCCTTTTTATTTTGGGGTCTCCTTACTAAAGCAGAACATTAGGAAAAAGGGTACCCTTGTTAGTAGGGGGCTAGTGGGGAGGCTAGTTTTGCCCAGTCAATGCAGGCTTCCTTTAATTTCAGTGGTGCATACATATGGGTGGTTGTCAACATTGTGGTCCCTTTTTTGGGCACCCTAAATATTAGGTGCCGTATTCTAGTAGGGATTCAAAAAGGGACCACAATTCTGACTACTCTGCAAAGCACGGGATCTAAATTTTAACAAGCACCCTTCAAATTATGCAGAACATGTTAGTTTTATAACTTGCGTGTATAAACCCAAAACCCTAAACCCAAACCGCCTTGAAAGGCGGGGTCCTCGGACCCTACATGCCACCAAACATACAGATCGTAAGTTTAGTATGGACGAATGTGTCACTATAACAACCCCTATATAATCCCGAATGTTACTTTCAGTATTCATTTCCATTCCCTGCACTCTAATCCCTAAATCTAGGTTGTTGCTTCCTTGTTCTTTTCCATTTTTCAGTCCCTTGTAACAACCACGAAGCCTGACTAACCCTATGGTATGGTCCCTTAAGCTGTAGGTTCAGGCCTCTCAGTCACAGGGATGGTGGGTTTAGGGGTTTGGGGCTTAAGAGTCTAGGATGTAGGGGTTTAGGGCAGGTTTCAGCATCCACGTCGGTAATAATGGCTTCAAGGCTATAGTACCTGTAGTATGTAGTACTGGAATAATAGAGCAACAATAACGCTAATAGAGATAGTGACAGTGATAATAGCGGTAATTCTAGCACTTGGAGGGTCAGGGGGGCTTTGTTGTAGGCTTTAGCCCCTACCTGCCATGGAATACCCCCAATTATCCCCATGATGATCCTACTTGCTAAGTCCCCCTGACCCTAAACCCCTTAACCCTAAACCCCTACACCTTAAACCCTGAACCCTAAACTCTAAACCCTCCAAGTAGTAACATAGCCAGCTGAGGTTGGATGCAATCACGAGGCAGCCTGAAGGCCCGGTGACTGAGATTCTCAGGGTTTTAGGGCTTAGGGTTTAGCCGGGGTTTAGGGTTGAGGGCTTAGGGTCTATATAGGGTTTAGGGCTTGGGGTTGAGGGTTTAAGGTTTAGGGTTGAAGGTTGAGGATTTGGGGTTTAGGGTTCAGGGTCCGGGGTTTAGGGCTGCGGGTTTAGGGTTTAAGGTTTAGGGTTGAGGGTTTAGGGTTCAGGGTTTAGGGGAATACACTTCCTTGCAAGGGCATCCTAACCGAACTTGGGACCCATATTATGGCCAATTTGGGGACAGGCATTGTGAACAACTTCCACATGCTTTAGGCCGTTTACGAGCGGGTTCATGAGGGCTGCGTAAACCTTAATTCCCCCAAACCCTAAACCCGAAAGGTATATAGGGATGTACAGGGATCAGGAGCGGGGCGGTGCGAGAAGTCTTTTGCCAAATGGGTTTTGGGCTTAATTAGGGGTGTCGGATTACGGGCTTAGGGGTTTCGGGCTTATTGTTGAGGGAGGTTTTCAAAACAGTCCAGAGATACCCCTACAATCTCCTAAGCCCTACACTGAAGAGAGTTCTCAGCAACTTGGCTTTGAGTGCTGCTCAGTATATCTAAGGCTGTACGGTTCAGGGTTTAGGGTTGAGGGCTTCTGAAAGCCAAACATGTGAAACATCGACTTCCCTTGTGCTCATGGGAGCAAGGAAAAATGTCACAAAGCATCCTACTTCTATCTGCCTGCCTTCAGTACTGTATTCCAATATTGCTGGGCTATCATGCCCAGTACTACAGGGTCAGGGCCCTAAGCCAAAGGCCAGGAGTATTATCCTAGATAGAGCCAATACGATGCCGCCACCGTAAGCCGCCATCAGTATGTACACTCCCTGAAACCTAGCATGTAACCTTAGATGGGCTGTAGAGCCTACGCTTCCTGAACTGAGCTAACTGGGAACCCCATGTTGCAGTAGAGCCTGTCTTTAACCCTTTTGCCTCTCGCAGGCTCGAAGCATCAACTGCCCAAAGGGCTGCGATAGCACATACTTGATGCCAGTTTGCTCCAGCAGCTCGGGTTGTAGAGGCAACACATGATCCGACTCAGAAGAACTGGTGTATGTAATCCGTGCACCAGTAAAGTCAGAAACAGTGTCAGGATGGCGCCAAACAAAAATCCGCAGCGTTCTCTTTTCTCTGCCAAAACAACATGACGCAGGTCGGAGTAGAAGTGGCACTTTCCCAACACAGGGGGGCCCACAATATAAGCGCCAATATGCTACAATTATCCTCAGAGGCCCAGAAGGTACCACTCTAGAAGTTAACACTACCAAAACCTAACCCCTGAACTCAAGACTCACCCTAGATCCCCCACGTACCCTGTACAGAGCCCAAACACCTACAGATGGGCCCTAAAACCTCAACCCCAAATACTTACAGATGGGACCTACATAGACTATATTTGAAGGTAGCTGGGGGTGATGAAAGTTCTTAAATACGAAACATACAAAATCCTGAACCCTAGGTCCCAAGCCTGTGCCCAGCGACCGTTTTATTTCGGTTTGTTGGCAACTAACTCAGGTAGACCGTAAACGTAAACGCATGACGTAACTCTAAACCTTCAAGCCTAGCTTTGAAAAACGAAACTCACAAACAAATGGGGATTTCCCAAAATTAGGGGTACCCTTTTAGGGGTCCCAATAATAAGGACTATAGTATTTTGGGGTCTATATTGGGGTCCCCTTATTTTGGGAAACTACCACTTAACAAATGACCCTCACAAAACCTAAGCAATTGAATCAGTTCGGAGCCCTGAAGCCCATCCAGCTGAATGTAGGTCAGCAGGACAGGAAGATGCTTCACAGCCTCAAGGACCATCGGAATAGGTTTAGATCTTAGGGTTTAGGGGGAATTTTAGTACTGAAGTTAACGGTCAGCATAAGAAGTCGAAGTAAGTTTTAGGGTTAATGTTGGTCCTATTAGATGAGGTAGTCTCGGGTTTGGGTGCGGTCTACAGGGTTCCGTAGCAACATTCATTGTATGACGCACACCTACTCGGTTCCCAAGCCAGGAAGCATGGGCCCCTACCCAAAACAACAATACCCCTTCATTGAGGAGTATTGTTCTAATGATCCTACTATCATGTGGGCACATTCCGGAATTAAGCTGCCTTGGGCCCACAAAGGGCCCTACAAAGAAAACTGTCCCCACATTGGGTGGGCTGCGTCTTTGTTTTAGGGCGGGTTCGAAGCTTCTAGCTGAGAGAAGCGCATCTGTGTAATTGCAATTGCAAGTGGTTCAAACTGGACCTCCACTGTAATACTGGTATAGAAGGAAAATCAGAGGACTCTAATATAGCTCAGTATTATCCTTTATGATTGGGTAGGGGCTAAACCCCACACCCTTTGAGCAGTGGCCCGAATTCTTGAGGTTGCCATGCACGGCTTAGAGTTCGAAGTCGACTTGAGGATTCCGTGCCTGGAGGTTCTGAGGTTCAGGGTTTAATGTTTGGAGCTCGTATGCTGGCTGAGATAATCGCTGATGTGTGGGCCTCGGCTTAAAAAAGGTCTTTGGACAGTTTGTTAAGTGTCCAACCTCTGATCGCCGTTTTCAAGCACTTTCAAGCAGCCCATCGGAGCTTCGAGTTTAGTGCCAGCATGTTGACACTATACCCCACCCTGCCACAAACATATATAGTCTAAATTCCTCAAGGGGGGCCATATAGGGGAGTAATTATTGGGGTTATTACGGGAGATACTCGGAGTTTAGACTAGAGTTCACATGGAATGGCCTCCTTCAAGAGGACATGGTGTTTTGTAACCATTCCAGGTTAGCTCAGCCAAGGGCAAGTCCTGCAGGTGCGTCAAAAATTTACACATTATTCCCTCTGAACGCTGCTCTAAAGATGGTAGAACATATAGTCCCCCTTAAGTAGATAGAATATGGAGTATATGGGGTTCTTATTATAATATACCCAAAGCCATATTCTATCTACTTAAGGGGGACTATACCCTCACGCCACATTCGCAGTATAATCCGTAACAGCGCCTGTTTGGATGTTGTTTCCTTTGGTGTTCTACTTGCTGTTCAGTAGGGTTGGACCAGAGAATGGAGGGTTTAGGGTTGGTTTAGGGTTTAAGGTTGACTCTCCATTATTCTGAGTATACTTCCCTAAACCCCAAGCCCTGAGCCCTGTGTTACCTAAACCCTCAACCCTCCCTAAACCCTCGTTGCCGAATCCTTTCTCCCAGGAGCAGCGCCGAAAGCTTGAATTGCAGCGGCAAGAGGACTCGCGTTTTGCCTCTCCAGAACTTCGGGTCACAGGTTTGGGGTACCTATGGCGGAGTGAATCCCCATAACGATCGCTATACAATCCCTACGCAAAAGATCCTCCTGTTCTAGCTAGGTAGCGGCAAATCCAAGCTATAGCCAAATCATAAATTCCAGCCCCACACCTAGAAATACATCATTTATCAGCAGATGATGCTACGATCTCTAAATCTTAATTTCCAAGCCTCTAAACCTCAATGCGGGAAGCGGTTAGCCTGAAGCCTTTGCTGGGTTCCTTTGAAAGCACTGTATTCCGCACGGTCTGGGGTTTAGAGTTTACAGTGTTTCTCTGCTGAAGGGGGGATTGGACCTCTATTTTCTACTCTATATTCCATTATTCCAATATAACCCCAATATATCCCCTATATAACCTTATATAGTATAGTAGTTTCCGCTTGTTTTCCATTATCCCAAGGAACCCTATACTTAAGGGCACGCGCTACGGATTTATTAGGCTTCGGTGCTAGGGTCCAAGGCCGTCGTAATGCGCTGAGGCTTTATGGAGCCCACGTACATCTCTCAACAGAAGCCCTAAACCAACCTAAACCCTAAACCCAGAACTAGGGACCCATACAAAGAGAACTCTGGTTTGATTGGACTATGGGTATCTACCCACGCTCTGCCTTTCAACTTGGCTGAAAATGGGTTCAGGCCACCAACCGACGGAGCTGTAGAGTCCCCCTTAAGTAGATAGCATATGGCTTTGGGTATATTATAATAAGATCCCCATATACCCAGATTCTATCTACTTAAGGGGGACTCTAGACCTTGAAAGACCAAAACTGTCGGAGACCCAGTCTTTGGACTGGAGGCCCCGACAGGCCTTCAGGCCTGCAAGGCGAAACCTAAGCCCTGTAGTTCCCCTTAATTTCGATAGAATATGGGGGTTATATTGGGATAATGGAAAGAAAATGGAAACTACTATTTAGGGTTTAGGGTAGAGTCCCCCTTAAGTAGATAGAATATGGGGTATATGGGGATGTTGTTAAGTTATAATTTACCCAAAGAACATATTCTATCTGTTTCAGGAGGACTATAAATCATAAACCCTACACCCCAACCCTAAACGTGCCTAAGCCCTAAGCCCTAAATCCATCTAAATCCTAAACCCTTGACCCGGTGGTGTAGCCACTATTACCGTGCGCGGTCCACCTGCGGCATATGTACTCTCACCCTAAGCCCTAAACTCTAAAGCGGGGCAGGGTTCAGGGAGCGGCAGTGCGCCCGCACTCCCCAGAAAGCGCAAAGGCTCTTGCGGGTTTCCCTAAATTAGCGGTACCCTCTAGGGGGTTTATACGCGTATATGGGCTTCAGGGATCAGGGCTTCTTTAATGTTTGTCTTAAATTCTTGGTACCTTGGAGGGGGTCTCCTTAATAAGGGTTGCATGTTTGGAAGCCTACATGGGCAGCCCCTACTCATGGAAACCACCAAATATTTGTCGCTGAAGGCTCACCATCTCCTTCCAAAGCCATGTCCCTAGTTGGCGGTTACTTAACAGCCAAACTGCAACAAGAGCCTAGGGGGTGTTGAATCCAACCTATCATAGGCGTCCCCACCTCTTCCACAAGTCCTCGGCTGGGAGGGGTGCACTAAATCCCTATGTTGCCTCAGTTTCCGTGTCATTTTCCATTTTCTTTTCCATTTGATTCTCCATTATAAGGGGATACTGGTTACAGTCCTTATATAAAGACCCCACACTAAATAAGGTAGTAGTTTCCATTTTCTTTTCCATTCTTGCTAAGCCCCTATAATCCCCCAAATAGTGCATGTTCGAAGGACCAGCGGGCGCTGCAGAACGACGAGGTGGCTCGGCAGCACCAGTCAGAAGCCAAGGCAGCACAGCCACTGCCGCAGCATCGTCCCATACTGGTAGCGCCACCAGAGCTAAGCTCATTGTTACAGCAAGCCATGCAAGAGTCATAGCACAACACATTCAGAAACGCATTTGAAGCCGAACGGCTACAAGTAGCGATTCGGCAAGAGTTTAAAGCATGCACTTACAAGGACTTCAAGCTGTTTTACCCGTGCGTCACTATTTAGACAAGACGCTGGTTTATTCTGGTTTCAGATACGCAAAGTTCGGCATGGGTACATGAGTACATTCCTGACCAAACGCGCTGACCGAAGCTGTTGTTCATACGTGCCATACGAAAGGAGATGCCCTCTACCGCTTTCGAACTTTTGAACCACTATGGAACCCTGCATAGTCAGTTTGTGATTTTTGTCTATGGTTAAAACCTTAGTCCAACAAACTACAAAGACTGCAGCTCTCGACAGAGCAGGTGTCAGTGTTGCGGTAGCTTTTTTTTGTGCCGCCGCATGGAAAACGATGTCGTCAAAAAAACTCTCCATCTTCGGAAGAGACGAAACTATGTGTATATGTATATAAAACTGATCAACGGGAATTTGATGGGTGACACACAAAAGGCACTGCAAACGGACATTGCCAAAAGGTAATCCTGGCTTGTGTTGAGGCATCTGAATTAAGTTACTCTAGTTTGGACACCCCACTACTTACTATATGCCCATGATATGGTAGCTTAAACCCTACCCCTGAGCCCTAAATCCCTCAACCCTAGACCCTATACACCCTATGTATGTAGGCAGAAAGCTGACGGTCAGTGTGAACATCATCCCGGTCCATCCTGTCAAGCGGGCTCGAACATCCATCCAATTCAGTTCAAAAAGTGGCCCAAAGTGGGTATCATTTTTGAACGTGGATCCCGAAGATTATATTTGCCAAGCCTCCGTTGGGTGTCATTGGTATCAAGATCCGGGCATACATCAGGGTGCAAATCTACTATTGGTGGGGCTTCTCATTGCTGCAGTTGTTACGTGTGGCACCTGTAGAAGTAGTGAGTAGATGTCATGGCTGTGTTCATAACAGCGTCAACATGACTGTTGTTGTCGTTGTTGTTGTTGTTGTTGGTGGTGGTGGTGGTGGTGGTGGTGGAATCGCGGTAAGCCTGGCGATGAGAAACCAGTCGAACATGCATTTTGTGGCGATTCTAGAACTGTCACAACCCGCCGCTACTAGCCCATACATAAAACAGCACCCGTGTCAGTTTTGGTTGGATACTGACATGAGGGGACCAAACCCTAAGCCTAAATGCCTTACAGTAAGCCCTCAATCCGTAAGGGCTGCACCTTAGGCCCTACACCGTTTTGCGCACCTTTTTATACCCTGGGTCAAAGAGCCCAGAGCAGGCCTTACATGCGAGACCCTCAAACCTTCACCCTGACCCCTAAACCCAAAACCATAAACCCTATAACCCTATGCCTTCAGGGACCTATAGCCCCTAAACTCTGTAAATCTGCATATAAACTCTAGATTCTTCAAAGCAAGAAATCCCAAAGTCAGCGCTGTGATTCTATGACTGACTCTAATAGCCATACAAACCCTTTTAAGGGGCCTACGCTCCTACCTGCAACCCTACAGCTTAAACATCTTTTGAGGGCTGTGAGCTTGAGGCTCGATTGCAAGCCTTGGCTACGGGCTGCGTGGAGCAGCTGGGCCGTTGCCTCATCGACGGCCAGGGGAACCTCACCCAAGCGCCTGGGTGCAGTTCTAGGACTCGCGGTTTGAGGGTTTAGGGTGTAGAGTTTAGGGCTGCGGGCAAACAAGAATTTGGGGTTTAGGATTTATTTGGAGTTTTGGTTCGGGGGGCGGTATTTGGGGTGTGAGCAGGGGCTTAGGGTTGAGAAAGGTTTTTACAAGTTGCGGGTTTAAGCACAATGTAGGATTCTGGGGGTCTGGGGTTTTAGGGCTTGTTTGAGGGGGTTTAGGGCTTTGTTTTTTGGGGGGTTTCCAGTGGTGGATTGGGTGTACAGGTTAAGGGTGTGCCGGGGCTTAGGATTTAGGATGTTCGGTGCTAGGTCAGCGTTAGGGCGCAAATTCCAAATAATTTGGGGCTGAAATGGAAGTTTTGAGTTTTGATGGGCTTACGAGTTTGTAATAACCCCCAACCACCTCCTAATGATACATGCTCCCAGTATAGTTCCTTCATCGTTGGGGCAGTATTCAAGGCTTCAGGATCTTTTGTACGTGTTTGGGGTATGGGCTTCCTTATACCCATGCTTCAAGAAGGAACCCTAAACCCTAAACCCTAAACCCTGAACCCAGGGGCGGTTGACAGTTTCATCCTGGGGTTTGAGGAAGGGGCATTAGGGTTTAAGGGTATGTGGACTGGCAGGTTTAAGGTTGTTGGTTCAGGGCTTTAGGGCCTCCAAGTGTTTGCATCCAAAGGACAAGGAACACCCAGGATTTCAATGGTTCCAGTTTATCGGAAAAGTCTGGGATTCCGCGCAAAACTTTATACGCCTGAAAACATAACTCCGAGTCTGTAGGTCTAAGCTCGAAACCCTGACGGTTTGAACCCTTCAAGCCCGTGAACCCGATGCTCTAAATTCCCTCATCCTCTAACTCTCGACTTCAACTGATAGAGTTTAGGGTTTGGGGTTTAGGGTTATCACTCCCCAGGTACCAAGACATACACCTACTATAATGCAATCATCTAAGTGGGGTAGATTCAGTATTGGGAGGTTGGGTGGATTTCGTCATTAGGAAGAGGGAACTATTTCACGCATCAGCTCAGGTGGCTTGTCGCTTTCTGTCGCTGTGGTTCGACTACAGCGCCTCAACTGCAGTGCGAATCCCCAGTGATTCGTTTGATGGATTCCAGAGATAGGCGGAATACAATCCTCATCACACATACCCGTGACGGGACCTGTGCTTTTCGGAAACCACCACTCAAAATTTGGGGACCCTAAACCCTAAACCCTATAGTAACTTCAGCCAACGCAGGCCTTTCTCAACAAGGGCGGTTGTCTTTGCGGGCCGGCCACGTCCGTTTGGGAGAGAAAGGATTCTTTCAATGGTAATTTCCCAAGATGGCTGAGATCCCAATATAGACTTCCAACTATAGCCCTAGTTATTTGGGACCCCTGATGTAGTAGTCCCCTATATATAGTCCCCTATATAACCCCCTTTAAGGAGTTTAGACTATAGCTCATATGATGCGCAGAACAGAAGTTCAATTCTAATGGCTATGCAGGAAAGCTGAAAACCTTTTGGTTTTGTAGCAAGGCTACGGACCGTAAACTAAATCCTAAGCCTTAAACCCAAAGGGTCCATGTAGGTATATGGGAGATACTTGAGGCCCTAAGTATATACCATATATCTACATGGACCCTTTGGGAAAGACCCTTAACCGGCGTGTCTAAACCTGGTGAGAAAGGCTTACGGTTTAAGGTTCAAGGATTGTTTCCCACATGAGCTATAGTCTAAACTCCTAGTATCCCCCTTAATAAGCCCTATAGTACTCCCCTATATAATCCCCCTTTAAGGAGTTTAGACTATGGCTCACATGAGAGCTTATTGCCTAGGGCTTCAGGTTTAGGGTTCCTTTCCGACTTTGGGAGTGGAGACACGCCTTTCACCCAAAGGGTCCATGTAGGTGTATGGTATATACTTAGGGCCCAAAGGGGTTCCCGTATACCTACGTCTAAGGCCCAAGTATACCCTAAACCCTAAACCCTAAACCCTAAACCCATCCCATATACCTACATGGACCCTTTGGGTCAGGCAATGAGTACCCCAAGATCACAGCCATTGTGCGGGAGTCCATTCCCAAGCTGACGCTGCTGGGCTGCAGGGGCTGGGGTTTAGGGTTTAGGTAGATAGAATATTAGGGTTATATTGGGGTTATATAGGGATAATGGAAAAGAAAATGGAAGCTACTATTTAGGGTTTAGGATTTATAGTCCCCCTTAAGTAGATAGAATATGGCTTCGCGTGTGTTATAATAAGATCCCCGTATACCCCATATTCTTTCTACTTGAGGGGGACTATAGGGTTTAGTGTCAACAGGCATCCTGCTCTCAAGCTTTCAGCTGACTTCTGCCGGTTTTATTTGCATCCTGAGAATTGCAAAAGGTCACTCTACTAACTCTCGCCCATACAACCACAGGCCTGAAGCTACCGGGAGCTCCTGCTATAAGTCCCAGCAACAACCCGTACCAACGCCCCCAGGCAATCTAATTAAGGAAAGTTTGCGACCCTAAACCTCAAATCCTGACGTGACCTCGAACCTCAAACATGCCCCTAGATGAAAAGAGTCTTGAAAGTCAATGCATGTTGGGCCTTATGTTAGTTTGGGCCCAAACCTTCGTCCCTTCACAGGAGCTCAGTGCGGAATGAGAGAATCGATCCCCAAAGTGGTCCTTACGTTGCCCTAGATGACTCGCTTATACCATTCCTAAACCCCCACAACTTTCGACCCTAAAGCTGTTCCGCTTGCACCCTGCGCACTAAACCTTCAAATGCTCAGGAAACTTGGCCCCCTGATGCCTTTCATCTACCAACTAGCCTCGCGGCTGGATCTCAAGGAGCGGGTCTGGGGGTTTGGGGTTTAGGGTTTAGGGTTTAGGCTTCAGGGTTGTGCGGGGCCCTTATGGGAGCTTCCAAACTTTGGGCTCCTTTCAAGGGGTTATAGGCGTCACACAAGGTTGCTTATACATCCGCACACGCAATCCACCAACCCCTGAAGACACCAAGCACTTGCGAGGAATCAGTTTTTTTTTGGCAGGCGACGGCTTGGCGTTGATTGGCATCCGCTCTGACCTTTTCTGATTTCCGTCCTTCTACAATTACATTCCTTCAGCAAGAACCGAAAACACTTTGTTCAGAAACTATAGTGGTCGCCTGAATTACTGACATCACGTTTTGGGTTTCTTCGGGATGAAGAAGGGTTTTTCGTAACACCAAAGGCGTGTGCTTCGAAAAAGATGATTGTTGAGTAACGCCCTGTTTAAGAAACATCTTTGTGTGAACAAAGTGGTTTTTGGAAGGAAAACCATTTTCCCCAGCAAAAGGCGTGTTTTTTGGAACAGGTGTTCCTGGAACCGTTTTTCCATGGGAAAGAGTTGGTTGTTTAAGAAAACCATACTTGGCAGAAGGAAAACCAGAGGCAAACAACACATGTTCAGAAGCGATGGTGGTTGCCTAACCAGATGTCTCGTGCTTTATCAGGCACAAGATAGTTTTCTCAATCTCAACTTTCTCCTGAAGCAAGGCTTTCCTGCAAGAATGTATGGAAAGAGTCCAAAGGAAAGCGGATATTCGTCGCCTGTATAATTTGGCTTCCTTGAAAGGATCCCGGAACGAGCCGTGAACGGCGCCTGAACCCTACGCCCTGAACGTGCCACCCTGAACCCTAAACCAAAAAACCTGAACCCTAAACCCTAGAGGACGGCCTCTTCCAGCAGACATTGGACGATCTCCTTGTCTGCCTGGCCCAGCGGGGTGGCTCTCAGGCTTGCTGGGTTTTAGGGTTTAGGGTAGAAGGTTTAGGATCTTGAATTTAGGGTGGAAGGTTTAGGGTTTAGGGTAGAAGGTTGCAAAAAGGGACTAGGGTAGAGGGTTTAGGGTTTAGGGTCCAGGACTCTGGGTCTGGGGTTTGGGGCGTAGGTCTAAGGACTTTGAAACTTGGCGTTTAAGGGTTTCAGGGCTAAGGATCTGCGGTTTCTAGGACTTAGGGATGTGGAATTTTCAGTTTTACAATTTCAGGATTTCTTGCTAGGAGTTGGGACTTAGGGTTTGGTGTTTTTTGTGTTTAGGGTTTAGGGTACCGTAAACCCTAAACCCTAAACCTCATGGCCGAACCCTGAAACAAAGCACCGCAGGCCCTCTGGCCTCTCATCCTGCTTCGCAACGGCGACCGGGTGCCCAAGGAGACCTGTAGGGTGTAGGGTTTAGGTTTGGGGTTTTGGGGTTGAGGTTTAGGGTTTGGGGTTTGGGGTTCAGGGTTTAGGGCTGAGGGTTCAGGGCTTAGGGTTCAGGGCTTAGGGTTTAGGGTTCCGGGTGTAGGGCTTAGGGTTTAGGGCTTAGGGTTTAGGGTTTGGGCATTACAAGATCCCAACCCTAAACCTCAACCCCGATACCTAGTAGCTCACAACACTCCACTCCCTAATCTTCCCTGGCACTCCGGATGGCGCCCTGAGACCTGAGATTTTTGTAGGGTTTAGGGTTTAGGGAGTTTAGGGTGTATACCGGGTTTAGGGCTTCGGTGCCCCCAGCCCTAAACCCTATAGAGTTTAGGGCTGAGGGCACCTAATCCCTTAACCCGGTACCTACCCCACTTGACTTAAGGACCTCCAGTGTTCGGAGTTTAGGGATGAGGGTTAGCATAGCCACTGTTGTGATGCTAGGCTGTTATGCGGGACTGACGGCTTAGGGTTTTGGTTTAGAGTTTAGGGTGGAAGGGACATACCCGACCCTCGAAACGCAGAAGGGTATTTCTCTCCTGGAACAGCTGTATAGGTTTGTTCTTCACTAGGTTGGATAGAGTAGAGTTTTGGAAATACTAGTCAGAAAGCCCTAAAGGAAGTTGAGGGGGTATGCAGTCTGGATCCCACAGGTTCCCTTTGGCAGGCCCTTGAAAAGTCAGGGGTGTAGAGCTAAGGTAGAGGGTTTAGGGTCTGGATACGCGGGGCGGGGGGGGATCTCCGGGTTCAGAAAGCCATCCTCAGAGTTCTCCTCAAGTCAGCATTTAGCTGTTCACAGTAATCATAACCCAATCACAAGTATAAGCAAGAATTTAAGGGTTTCATAGGCGTTATAAGCAAGAATATCGGGGTTTCATAGGCTTTCTACAGATGTATCTAGGTATTAGAGCGGTCAGTGATAGACCCGATTGAAAGGGGTAGCTAAAACAATGGTTCATCTGGAACAAGGCCATCATAACAATCATAACCCAATCAACTACAGCTGGAACCTATATCTAAACTGTAAGTATATTCGGAGATTGATAATTAGGTTACAGGTACTGTCTGAATTGGTTGTTGTTACCCTGAATCTCCAAGTACAATAAGGGGATTTCCGGCTTCTTGGTTTCCATTCCCCTCGGGGTGGCCATACAACCTACGAATGCTACAGGGAGTAGTATTTGGGGTTTAGCAGAACCCACTATATATCTAGTAAGATTATATCAGTTACACATTCCTTTAATTGAGAAAATCTTAAGAAGAGTCTGATCTTCCTTTGTTCAACTACGAGACACAACATTACTCCAGCCTTTCATGATCCCGAGACATTCCTACGTAATCCCTGTAGAACCTGTATGATCCCCATTTAACCCCGAATCCTTCAAATGCGTCCTCGAGCTTACCTCCGAATTCGGTCATGTATTCTCAGCAACCGTTCTGTCTCAAGCTAATGTAGACCCCTGATTAATAAACCCCCTCCGCCTTAATAAGGATTATAATAGGGATCCTGATATTAAGGCCCTTTGAAAGGAGGGGGTTATTAATCATGGGTCTACATTTAAGTATGGCATTCAACTGCTCCTTGCATTGCCACCTGTGGAAGTGCCCAGTCTCTAGAGTCAACAGACTTGAACTCGGGCCACGCAACATCCATAATCTAAACTCCTTAAATGGGGGTTATATAGGGATTATACGGGGTTCAGGGCTTAGGGTTTAGGGTTTAGGGTTAGCCAAAAACAGAGCAAAAGGACAGGCAGCCGCAGCAGCAGGAGCAGGCTCAACAAACAAGAGTTGTGGGTATTTCGTTACTCTGGATATACCTACAAAATAAAGGCATTCCAGGCCAAATCCATGATTTTCTGAAAGCAGAAATTATATTCCCTAGGACAGTTCCCTGTAAGACCTAACGAAATTAATTCCAACCCTCAGGCTCTAAAACCCTACGCCGCAAAACCCTCAATACTCAACTTTAGGGTTTAGGGTTTAGGGTTTAGGATTTAGGGTTTAGGGTTTAGGCCCTAACCCACCCAACACCTGACACCTCCAAACCCTCCAGGCAGAGGGCTTGACTCCCCCTTTCCCCCAAAAAAAACACGCACAACATGTGAGCAGTATTTTATTTGGGGATACTATGGTACCCAATATAGAGTAAGATTCTATCCTCCTTTTGGGGTATAGTACTTTATATAAGGAATATACTCTTACTAGGTTCAACCACCAAAAAAGCGCTACTCATGTAGAGCACCCCAAACCCGCCTCCATGTGGAGGAGATGCAAAGCCGGGCCTTGTGCCTTGGGCCTCATGTATATATGAACCATAGTCTAAACTCCTTAAAGGGGGTTATATAGGGGATTATATAGGGGACTACTATAGGGGTTATGGAGTTTAGACAATGGCTCATATGGTCCCCCTGAAGTAGAGAGAATCTATAAAGGTTATATAGGGATAATGGAAAAGAAAATGGAAACTACTATTTAGGGTTTAGGGTTTATAGTCCCCTTGAAGTAGAGAGAATCTATTAGGGTTATATAGGGATAATGGAAAAGAAAATGGAAACTACTATTTAGGGTTTAGGGTTTAGGGTTTATAGTCCCCCTGAAGTAGAGAGAATCTATTAGGGTTATATAGGGATAATGGAAAAGAAAATGGAAACTACTATTTAGGGTTTCGGGTTCTGGGTTGAAAATAGTCCCCCTGAAGTAGAGATATATGGGGATCATATTATAATATACTGAAACCCATATTCTATCTAGTTGAGAGGGGATTATAGATGTTCAAAGTTGCTTTGTGGGAGTTGTTCCCAAGGTCCTTTCGAAGGATGAACTTTTTTGGGAATAGACTTCCGGGAGTTGTTCTGAAGGTCCTTTTGAAGGATGGACCTTTGGGAAAGACTTCCTTAATCTAGGGTTGAGGGTTTTAGGGTTTTTGGCGGTGAAGGAACTTAATTTGAAGTACTATAGCAGGGAGACCATCTCAATTCCTGAATATTCCCATTAGGGTGATTTAAGTTCCTCAGCAGCAACCCAGTGAAAGGAGCTCCTAAATAACAGGGGAACCAACCTTCTTGCCATTTTGGAGGACAGGCTTTCTTAACAGCTACCTTTTGAGCTTTTGTCTAAACTCCTAGGGTGGTTTTTTCGGGGACTGTTATCGGGGTTATTTAGGGGAATCCTAGGAGTTCAGACTATAGCCCTTACAGGGAATGGAAACGAAGCTAAACCGTTAGTGCATGTAACGACCCTATTATTCAGGGCTTGAGGTCATAAGGTTTATGGTTCAGGGCTTCGGGTTTAGGGATGTGGGTTTTGGATGTTAGGTGAACCCTCCCACCCCCAACCCACTCGGTAGTACACCTTGCCGGTCTAACATGGAAGCTTACAAGGGATATGGGCTTCCATGCTCGGTTCAAGGAATCACTCCGAATGGCTTTTTGGCAGTTCATGACCAGAAGAGGGCATGGTTGTTTCTTTGATGCGGGGTTCGCACTTGGAAGTGCATCGAAATTGCTGGGTGTCTGATTGAGAGGACAGGTTTGGGGTTTGTAAGTTACTCGCTGCAACTCCATGAACTGAACCCGCTGTAGCTAGCTAGGCACATGTGGGTAGTTGGAAGCATGACTCTTTGGTGAAAGAAGACTCATCTTCCTTCGGATCCACATAGGATACCGTGGAGATGCCCTTCAACTCTAAGCCATAACCTGTTTTAGCTTTAATAAGTGCAGGTGCTCGGGATGGCATGGATTTATGATGGCAATCCATGAGTCACGTCGATGTTGCAGGGTCCATTTGCGGGAAACCTTTAGCCCTACTTGCCCCTGAGTGGTCCGTACCTCCGCAGAAATCATAAGCTGCTGCTAAGGAATTGAAATTGAGCTTCCATATCATGAGCCCCTCGTGAATAACCGGGCTTCTCTAGAACTGCAAATAGTTTGAGCATGTTAAATCCCCATAATGATCCCTGCAAAACCCACTTTCCATTTCGGCTTATTTGTTCCATTTGATGCTCCTTACGGTAACTTTGCCCTGAACCCTGAAACCTTAAACTCCTAAAGCCTAAAGCTTTCGCGAAACGCCCATCAGAGGTATCGCCATGACGCCAAAAAGCTGGCGGCCGCCCAGCGCGTGCCTGTGCTGAAAGCAACCCAGGAGCAGGGTTTTAGGATTAGGGAGGGGTGGGGGTTTGGGTATTTGGGTCTAGATTTCAAGGTTTAGGGTTTAGGGCTCAGGGTGTTTTATGGTTTAGGGCTTCAGGTTCAGGGATTGGGGCTGGCTTCGTCGCTTTGCGTTCGGGGAATTTGGAATCTAGGGCTTAGGGCTTTGTAAGCGTTAGGAGTACAAGGTTTTGATAGGTTTCAAGGTCTGGAGTTTTTAGTTTAGAACCCTAAACCCCTCAACCCTCAGCCATGCAGGCGCCAGAACTGAAGCACCTCAAGTCTGATTGGCTTCAATTGGTCAAGCATCTCACGCACATGCTGCCTACTTGGAGGGTCAGGGGGACTTAGTAAGTAGTTTAATAGCCCCTATAAGCCATATAATAACCCCAGTATCCAAATTGGTAACCTACTTGCTAAGTCCCCCTGACCCTCCGAGTACTTTCCTCCCTCCATTCTACGGCGCTGTAAGGGCATGTTTCCCGCGCTTTGGAGGGTCCAGGCTGCTAAACCTTAATCCTAAATCCTAAAACCACAAATCTGGTGGAACAATCTGCCTTAGTTGTTTGAGGCAATGAGGCCGTGTGAGCAGTTTGTGTCTGGTTACCCACGGATCCACACAAAAAAAAGCTCAAAGCCAAACATCCAAAAGCAGTGACAAAGATGAGAAGTAGCCATGCCCCCTAGGGCCCGGACCTTTAGAGGAGAGTGGGAATATGGTTTAGGGTGGTTACCCACCTGGTCACTGAGGCAGTGGATCTAAACGAAAAAGCCCCAACGAAAAACATCCAGAAACAGTGACAAAGATGACAAGTAGCCTTGCAACCTACCGACCGGACCTTTTCGTTTTCGAACTGAAATTCACCGGTTTCTGGGCCAGGGACTTGGGCCAGGATTCCCTAAACGAACTTGTACTGGGCGACTCGGACCAATTACGAAAAACAGCCTGTAGCCCGAAGTCCTGAGTCCCCGGCCCTAGAGAACCTCAGGCAGGGTTTAGGTTTAGGCATCGATTCTAGGGGGATAGGGTTTAAGGTTCAGGGTTTAAGGTTTAGGTTTAGACATCAATTCTTGTGAGGCCGTTGAACCCTAACCTTGACGCTACAACTTCCTACTAGCCTCATAGAACTCCGAAGCCTCAAAAACCCCAAAGCCTAAACCGTTTACCGGACTCTTAGCTTTTTAAGGCTAGCAGCCTGGGCCCTCAGAAGCAACTTACCTCCAGCCTTTAGACCTTTCACGGAGATAAGCTGGGATGGAAACTAAGTTCACATACCACGATATGTGCATGTAGTTACGGAACCCTAAGGGTCCAAGTACCTAATAATCATATACTTACCCAAAACCTGTACTATAGTTCCTATGACCCAAAACCCAAGTACCCAATTATTAGGTACATGGACCCTTAGGGGAATACAACTTTGACATGACGCTAACCCAGCTAAAGTTCCTTAGCGCCCTGCATATAACACAACCCGTACATAGCTCCATCGTTCATTTGATTCTTCACTGTCTTTTCACCCTCAACCCTAAACCATAAACCCATAGACCCTAAACCCTAACTTAAGTTCTTGAACAGCAAATCAAAGACCCTCAGCCTTAACTCCTTGAGATTCAGCTTGGACTTTAGTCCTTTAAACCTTTGGGATTCTCTTATACTCCTGTTATTGGTACCCAATGGTTAACACTCAGTAGGGCATTGGTGCCTCCAACCGCCAGTAGACCCTAAACCCTAAACCCCTTTTTTTTCAACCCAGACAAAACCCTAAACCCCAAACCCTAAACCCTAAACCCTCACACAGTTAAGTTCCTTAACAGCAACCCCGTAAGGTCCTCGATCGGCTCAGGAAGCTTCCGGCTGTAAAGCCTGCGCTTTGGCCTTTAGGGTTTAGGGTTTAGAGTTAGGGTTGAATCAAAAGAGTTAGGGTTGAAGGTTTAGGGCTTAGGATTCAGGGTTTAGGGCTGAGGATCTAGGGTTTGGTGATTAGGGTTTAGGGTTAAGGTTGAAGGTTTAGGGCTTAGGATTCAGGGTATACTGACGGTTGGGGTTACCAATGCCCGAAACCTTTGTTAGTCCGTGCATCATCCCCGTCATGATCCGTATATATGCCCAATGTAGTCTTGTAAAGTTTGGATTGCGCAAGGTTTTCTGCAACAACAGTGGGTCAAGAGTTCACATCGTGTTAGGATTTTTTGCTGCTTTAGGGTGGTGTTCTTCTTTTGTTTCTTATCTGTGGTTGTTAGTTGTTGTTTTTCATGTTCTGTTTCTTTTGTCGTGAGGCCTTCGCCGCAACGTAGCGTCCTGAATGATCAGAACGGGTGCTGGGTCAGGATATTCTAGTCAAGCTATGTGGGGGCTACAACGGAGGGGTGCTGGCATAGATGTCCGCTGTTTTGTTCTTCCCTTCTACGGAAGGAGAACTGCACGCATGAGGGCTGAAAGGGAGTTACTGCATAGCTGGATATGTTCTGAACACTCTTCAGTCACTGTTCTTTTCCGGTTCCTATACTCTCGTTACATTACAAGGTACAGCTGTTGTGGCGGCCCAGAGAACTCCGACGCCCCCTGTTGTACAGACACCCTATCTCCTTATAAGGTCAAAGACAAAGTTTGTACCCTTAATGTTTGTAACCCTAGGTTTTGGCTCCCAGATACCGTGATTAAGGGCCATAGTTCTTGGGCCCAAGGGTACAAAAAAAGGATCCTAGACTTCAGAGACTTCCTCCTCCAAACCCCATGAATCAATGAATTCGCATCCCAAGCCCAGGTGAGTAGGACGTTCAAGCGGCATACTCTTCAGTGCCCAAGACGGTTATGGTACTTCGTCGGGAAAATACAATCTGCTTGGCGAAGCCACGGACAACCCTAAGCCCTAAACGGCGCGCTGCCGCATGGCCATGCAAGTGCAAAGCCTCAAACTGAGTTTAGGGTTTAGCCTTGTAGGGCTTCAGGTCTAAACCCTAAACCCTGAACCCTAAACCCTGAACCCTAAACCCTGAACCCTAAACCCTAAACCCTAAATAGGGTTTATAAGAGCCCCTTTACAGGCGACCCCCCAAACCCAAACCATCTCTTAGGGACTATCGGGGGGGCCCCTATCACCTCCATGATAGGATTCAGGGTTAACGGGTTAACTCACCTGACTTGCCCCAGACCCTAAACATTCCCTAAACCCTAAACTTTAAACCATATATAAAATTCTAACCCTAAACCCTATAATAGGGTAAACTCAGGTGATCGAGGCCGTGGAGGTGCTGAACACCTTCTACCTTGCCATCGCAGCAAGCTGACTTTGATTAGAGCGGTCAGAGTGCTACGTTTGACGGGTGCGTTTTTGAAGCTTTAAGGTTCAAAGCTCAGGTTGTAGGGTTTCGCGATAAGGGTTTAGGGTGTAAGGTTTAATGTCTGCGGTTCAGGGTGTAAGGGCTAATCCTGCCTGAGTATACAAGACATGGTTGAGGTTTCAGGTATTTTCCCATGGAATTCAGGCACCTGGGGTCATGCAGCATTTCTAGTATCAGCCGTAGTTCGTAGTGGACAGTGTCATTTGTATTTTATTTCTCGTGCGCTGAGAAGGGGTGGATGAGTTGTAGGGACGAGTCTGTGGGGTTGTAGACGGACTGGTCATGATTAATCCCCTCCCACTATAATAACCACCCTCCAGTCCCGTAATAATGGATATTGCATCTAATATATAATTGTACTTTCTTGTGGGCGTTTATCATCAGGTGGAGGGGATTGCTATATGGATCGAAGCTCCCAGTCCCAATTGATCGGGGGCATTAGCTGGCTCCGTGTGCATAATTTTGTGGTTTTGTTTGTCTCGCTGCTGTGGCCAGGTTGTTCTGATGTTATGTGAGGTAGTGTTTCCCTACAAAATCTGGGGGGGGTCTCTTTCTAAAGCTCCCCATAAGGAGGATTACTTAAGCCCTCAACCCTAGTTGGGTTCCTGGTCTTATAGGTAGGAGTTCACAATTTTGCCATATCTTTTGGACACTACCCCCCACTCCTGTTGGACAATAAATGCGTTTTAGGGTTATAGTCCCCTTAAGTAGCTATAATTTGGCCTTGGGTATATTATAATAAGATCCCCATATACCCCATATTCTATCTACTGAAGGGGGGCTATATGGGTTTAGCAGTATATCAGGTCCAGAATATCAGCCCTGGTTATATTAAATTGCAAGAAAGTGGGGGCAGCCAAACCTAGACCCTCAACACTATAAGCCCTAGACCCGAAACACTCTGACTGAGTCCTAGACACTCTTAACCCTAAACCCTAAGCGCTCGAAACCAACACTCTCTTGTAATCCTCATTCATTGGATCTGCGGCACGTGCTGCAGTTGCCGATCTTATGATGCCTTATCAAGGTTTTAGTCTGTAGGCCTCAGGGTTTAGGATCGAGGGTTCAGGATTTATGGTCTTTGCTTTAGGATTCAGCATTTTGGGATTTGAGGAGTTAGGGTTTGGGATCTATGGTGTAGGATGTATTGTTTGTAGGCTGTAAGTGGACTAGAAGCGTCTGATTTCGAGCGTGCTAAGGTGTTTCCCATCGACAAGAAGAACCGGGATGTGGAGGTTCCTTTGTCGCGGATCGCGGAGTACAAGCAGGTGGTTCAGGCAGCTGCATGCGTTTGTGTATTTTTTTCGGGGAGCCTGGGGCGGAAGCCCTTAAGGGTCACTTTCCTACTTACCTCTAATAAGCGTTGGACGAAGGAATGGAAAATAATTTGGGGAGCGTGGGGACTATTTAAACACCAAACCCGAAAACCCAATCCCTGACCCCCAAACCCAAGGATCTATCCCTTCATTCCTTGCTTACCAGGGGATAACTTTCGGCCAGCAAGATGTATTGGGGTAGTGCCGTATGAGCTACTGTCACAATTCGGCTCACCAAGGGACCATTTAATTCAGGATGTAGGGATTAGGGTTTAGGATTTGGGGTTTAGGGTTTAGGGTTCAAGGTTTCAGGTTTATGGATAAGGGTTAGGGTGACCGTGCAGGTGTGGACCTAGGTTTTTGTTGGTGCTAGGGCTTAGTGTTTAAAAGTCTCGAATCTTTTCCCTAAGAGGGTTTAGGGTCTAGGGTTTAGGGTGCGTGGCTTGGGTCAGATCATGCCAGACGATGTAGTCAAGGTTTAAGGGTTCAAGGTTTGGGGTCTAGGGGGTTAGGCTTAGGATTCGGGGGCCCGCCAAGGACGATTTGAGAACTAATGACCCCTCTAGCAGCAACAGCCCGAAACCCTAAAACCCTTCAAACCGCGTGTTGGGATTCACAAATCCTTGGCCTCAAGTAGAAAGGTTTCAGGCTTCGCGGTGAGGATCTCAATCTCTCAGAGAACACACGTGATACCTGCTAGAGTAGACAGTTCAGAACGGCAAAGCACTGCCCCGCAACACAGCACCGTAAACCGCACGCCTAAAACAGACTACAGGGGCCCGGAAGGGTTTTTTGGAGCTCAAAAGTTAAGAGACCTCCCAACAAAACTCCGCATGCGCTACTAAAAGCTAAAGCCTTTAGGGTTCCAGTACCTAAATAGCAAGCACTTTGGGCTCAGATGAGTTATAGTTGCTTTGAGTCCGTTTCTTTGTACCAGGACCCTGGGAGTAAGCCTGGGAAACCTTGACTTCTTGGAGGTACTGAAGAACACCAAGATCCCTGTGCCCACGTTGCTGGATTGGCATGTGGCGACTTTTCCTATGTAGTAGATTGTAGGGCCCTAAACCCTAAACCCTGAACCCTAAACCGCCCTGGACCCTGGGTCCTACACCCTGAACTATGGTCTCCTTTGGGCGTACCCTAAACCTTCCGCGCAATATTATTTTAGGGACCCATACCGTACTGTTGAGGAGCTGAGTTCGGGTACCCTGAATTCTCTGAATCAGGACATCTTCCTAGTTTAGAGTTTAGAGTTCAGGGTTTGTCTGAGTCTAGATAGCGCAGGATTTAGTCCGTCAACCGTCTGCGCTGGATCCCACATGCTGATTGGCGGTTGGTAGGGGGTGAAAGTACTCCGAATTGGAATTATGGAGCGCTTTGTACAGGCCCCACTCCTCCGCTCGGTAAAAAAAAAGGTTACGTTCCGCAACAGTTTTGTCACGAATTTCAAGGTCGTCTGCTGCTGATGGCGCCTTCATCGAGGGCTTTGCGGACCACGGGTTTTAGAAGCGGGGGGGTTTGGACACTTGCTGTTACTTGAGGGGTATTTAGAGTTCTGGGTTTAGGGCCTCGCGGGGATGTTCTCAGTTCAGCCCATTCTTTGGTAGGGGCTAGGTGCGGGGCATCCTGGAAGACAGGGGTCCCATAAGGCAAAGGGACAGGCTGTCAGAGCCCTTGAGTAAGGCTCTTTTTTGTTGGGGAGGGGGGAGGGTTAGCGGGTGGCCCTTCATCTGGCGAAATGACCATATGAGGACGACATAACCAAGGAACAAAACCCCCTAATCCATTAACCCTAGACCCTCAACCTTAAACCCTTGACCCTAAACCCTTAACTCTCAAGCCTAAACCCTTAAACCTAAACCTTTAACATTAAGCCCTCAACCCTAAACCATAGACCCCAAACCCCTTAAACCCTAGGCCTCAGCTGTCAGGAGTTGAGGGGTTATCTTGCACGGGGTTTAGGGCTTAGGGTTCAGGGTTTAGAGTTCAGGGTTCAAGGGGTAGGGTTTAGGATGTGCATCAGTGGATGCGCGCGGGGTGTGCGTCTTTTCTTTAGAGGTAGGGGCGCCCACCCTATCGCGCACTTGCGCAGCTTTGTAGTCCCACCCAAACTATGCTCCCCAAACCCCCCTAGCAAGGGTGGCCTCCTTGTTCTTTTTCTCCCACAGGTCTGGTGTTCGCTCCTCGTCACGCCGCCGTTCGGAGTTTCAGAATTTAGCAATGCGCAAGGGTAGCGGAGGCCTTGGCCGGCCTCCACACTTGGATCTCTTGGGTTGGTGTACAGGATGAGGCCTACAAAGCCTTTGCAACTGCAAGCACGTAAAAAATTCTTGGGAACGCTCAGAGGCCCTGGGAGGACCCTTAACAAGAGCTGGGAAACCAGGCTTTGGTCTTGCAAGGCCTCGAAAGCTGCGGGGGGTCCTGCAGGCCTTTAAGGATGTGCCTTACACTATAATATTATAATAGGGTATATAACGGGGTTATATGGGGATAATGGAAAATAGAATGGAAACAACTATATAGTCGATATTGTAGTTTCCATTTCCTTTTCCATTATCCCCAAAATAACCCAAATGTAACCCTAATATTTGAGGCTTCGAGTTCTAAAAGAAGAGGTGAGAAGGCCCGGGAGGCCCTGTGACCTTTGCGAGGTGTCCGGGGCGAAAATCTGACTGGGCCCTGCCCGGTCCTGCCCGCTCTAGTGGCCTCTGATTTAGGGTTTTGGGTTTGGGGTTTAGGGCTTAGGTTTCGGGGTCATGCAAGGCAGGATCAAATGGAATAGGAGAGGGCAACTGAAATGGAAACTGGCAGTATGTAGTGGTTTATAGGGTCTGGGACGAGGTAGGAGGTCCCAAGTTATGACCGGATAACATCTTACGGTCCGCTGTCACTCCCGCTGTAGACAACGCTAGCGATTCACAATATGCTCGTCTAGAGAATTCATGCCCTACAGTTTAAGGTTAAGGCTTCGGACAACCCACATTTGGGAGCTTCAGGGGTCCTAGAGTCCCAGAGGTTTTGACAAATAGGATCCCTCTTATATACCCCCAAGTATTATCATCCTTATTGCAGGAACCATGTTGGGAAACCCCCCATATGTTACTATTACCCACGACAAGTAGCAAACTTCAACTAGCCCAAAGAGGGGACTTTCGAATCCTACTTGTGGTTGCTACGAAAGCTGGTTAGCCCACAGCAGCCGGTGGAGGATTGCTTCAGCATTGCACCGCAGGGTGTGTCTTGCCCGCGTATTGCTCCTCGGCCGAGTTTGGACAGGGGCAAACCCTAGACCCCTAAATCCTGAACGCTAAACCACCTCCGACTCAGTACCTACCCTCAATAGAGCCAGTATGAAGCCCCATTATTCCTACTATGGGCCCTCAGACCTCTTAGGGGGAAACTAGGGGTCTTTTAGAGGGTACATGTGGGGTATATAGTAGGTACATAAGGATGGTTAAGGGTCCATACTAGGGGTCCGTGGTTTCAACCTTAGCTGCAGGGTTTGGCTCTAGGATTCGAACTCCGAAGAAAAACCAAGTCTAGCCAGTTGATATTCAAACTGGTCAAGTCCAGGAGGGACCCCTACAAGGGACTCCTAATCCCAATACCTGATATAACCCTTATATAGGCCTTGTATAGCCTTTATATAACCAGGTAGTACCCCTATTTCCCCCAATAAGCTACAAGGGTCCCCATTAAGGGTCCCTCCTAAAGCCCCTGGATTGAAGCCTCTACTTAGACTTGCTTTGTCCAAGGTATTTTGATTTAGGGCCGGCGCTTGGGCCGCTACCCAAGAGTACTTCCCTAGGGATCCAAATAGCCCAACAAATTTACGCACTTAAGCGACCCTAAACCCTAAACCCTAAACCAGTATTATTTGTATCCTTGGATCCCTAAGGTTTTGGTGAAGGCCCGAGTGTACTTCAGACAGGTTGGTCTCTTCAGGGTAGGCTTCTGTTTCACGGCGGCACGTACTAGGAACCCAACAACCAGATCAGGTTTCAGGGTTCAGGGTATAACGCGAGTACAGCGAGATAAGACTGAACATGTTTGTGCCTGCCAGAGCAGGGGCGATTGTCTGAAGAAGTATGCAGACCCTGTTGCAAGCCCCTATTCAGTTCTTGTCTTTCTGCCTGGGTCCCCCACAACCGCAGGAACCCACAACCTCAAACCCTCTACGCCTCAAAACCTTGCAGCTGAACTCTGGCCCGCGATCCCTGGAACCCTGAAAATTAAGTTTCGAACAACACTAAGTTCGGGCCTTGACACAATGAGCAACAAGCCACTAAGACCCCAATCCCAACATTCAGGTTCATGGTAACACAAGCTCCCATTTGAATTAAGACTGTTCTAGGGAAATCTTCTTGTGAACATCAACCCAACACTGACAGAATGATCAACGTCATGGGGTTTCTTTATGGATTTGCTTTTTGTGAACCGGCCGGGAAAAACTCCCAAAATCCTAGCCGTAAACCCTGCATACCGACCTCGCATGATACTTGATTGCAAGATCACCTGCCAACCTTAACCCTAAGCCCTAAACCCTAACCCCTAGCACATAAACCCGAAGCCTCCATCCCACGCCGCAGCCCTAAACTTCCGGGACGCTTGCGGTCCGAAAAAGAAGCTGTAACAAAAAAACCTAAGCTACCCAAAACTATCCTGAGCCTTAGGGTAGTTTGGGGTTCTCCCTCAGCTAGCCCAAGCTTCCCTAAGCCATCCTAAACTAGCAAAACCTACGCTGAGCTGTTCTAAACTAGCCTCAAAGCCTCAAACCCTAAAATCCATGCGTGCTTCCCAAAAAAGGTGCGCGTGCGTGACTCTACGGGCAGGGAGCAGAAGCAGTTGGTGAAGGGCATGGATGACCTGAGGTGGGGCTCTTGGTTTAGGATTGAAAGAGATTTCATAGGGGTTACATAGGGATTATAAAAGGCTTTTTTCGGGCTGTACAACAGGGATTCTGAGGGCTTAGGATGAAGGGGTGGGAGTTGAGGATTAGGGCTCAGCACATTTGACGCCGAATCTTGGCTGGCAATAGCAGAGAATGACTTCAAGAAAATGGCAGCTGTTCCCTCCAATGTAGTTCCGTTTTGGGCAGTACATTGTAATCCCTGCCAAAAAACAGAGCCAACAAGGAACTACATAGGCGCCCTTGGATAGGGTGTCATTCACGGGCTACTCCCATGACCCTCCAAGTAGTCACCAGGCAGACAGATGGATCATGTTCTAGGGATTGGCGGGCTCAATGGCCCCGGATGGCCCCGGTGAAGTGAATAGTCGTATGAACCTTCCCTAAACCCTCAACCCTAGACCCATAAACCCCTAAATCCTGAACCCTTAACCCCTAAATCCTAAACCCTTAAATCCTAAACCCTATAAACCTTAAATCCAAGAATCTCACATCTTCCTCGGTCTCCATTGTTGGACAATTAGCTCGAAGGCAAGATGCCGTTATCCAGCAGCTGTTCCGGCTGCTCAACGAGGTCTTCAAGGTCTCCACAAGTTGACGCATTGCTTTGTAGGGTTGAGGGTTTCAGGGTTCAGGGCTCAGAAATTCTCAAGGTTTTAAGTCTTGAATCTTTGCAGTTTTCTGGCAAGGTTTGGAGATTCGTGCAGTTAGAGGACCTTCTTAATTACTAATTCCAACAAGCTCTATCTGACCCTCATTACCAAGAAGACTTACCAACTAGAGAGAGCCGCCACGTTTCGCTTATAATAAAAAACTTACCCCTTGATGATACATATCCCTCGTCATAGACTAGTACTACATTGGGAATACGTTGTGTTTCCTTGGTAGGGAATAAACCTGAAAGGGGGGAGGGGATTAACCCTAAACTCTGTATTCGTGGCAGTTCTTTTTGAGACGGAGAGAGGAAGAACTTTGAGCCAAGCCCCAGACGCAGAGCTTCAGGGGTTCTATATGTATATATATATATACATATATATATATACGCCACGCAGTTTAGGGGTCAAGGTTGTAGGGTGTAGTTTAGGTTAGGTTGTAAGCAGGCCTCAGCGACAAAACAAAACCACCTCCCCCGTCCAACTAATGACTCTAAATCCTAAGCTGTAAGACCTGCCGTAGCTCATAAGAGTGGATGAAGGGCCCATGAGCCTACTCACCAGTAAGCTACCCGAGGCGTTCAGGGTTTAGGTTTTAGGGCTTTAGGGTTTACGTAGGTTTCAGGGTTTTAGGGTTTGGGGTTCAGGGCTAAGGGTTTAGGGTTTATTGCGCTATACTCCTATCTGTCCTCTTACCTCCTGCAGGAGAACTCCATGTCGCGTCACGCTCACCTCATGCTGCGCACGTTCCAGGCTCTTAGATCTGGGTCAACATGAGAGTTTCTTTTCAGGGTTTGAGCGCTTTGCCATGGGTACTCTGGCTTTGGCTTTGAGACTCTACGGGTCAAAATACCATCAATATTATGGTATTAGGGCCCTAAACCCCTACTAGTTGGGTCCTTGAACCCTTAAGTTAAGGAGAGATTTGGGGATGTAGGGATTGGGTTAAAGGATTTAGGGCAAGTGGGCCGAGGGGCAGCTTTCTCAGCAGAGACTTCGGCAGGTGGATGCGATTGGGTTTACACAAAAGTATGGATATGGGCCCTAAGCCCTAAACCGTGTGATTAGGCTCAGGGTTTAGGATTTTGGTTCTCAATTTGTTGGCAGCGTCGGTTTCCTTAACTTGTCAGAACACAAACAGTACCCAAAGAACTCTCATTTCACCATTTTAGGTGGGCGGCCTACGCCTGGAGTTTAGTGTTTAGGGTCCAGGGTTCTTCCAAGTGCAAGAATATAGGCTACGAGATAATTGTTGGGTCAGTTTTGATTTACATGTAACATCCCCTAAACCACATATACCCCCATTGTGGTAGTTTCCATTTTCTTTTCCATTATCCCTACATAACCCCTATATACCCCTATATATAATCCTGTAGTAGTTTCCCATAACCCCATTTACCCACAGCTTTGTGGCTTCTGCTGGGAGTTAGGGAGCTGGGGCCACTAAATAAGGGTTTAGGGTTTAGGGTTCCAGATAACAGCGGAGACATTACCCTACCTGAAACTAACAAGGATCCATATGCCCGGCTTTTTCAGGATTGCAAGATTTGTAGGGTCCTTTTTTGTTCTTCATGTCAGCGCTCGGGCAGGGGTCTCGAGGGTTGCGGGTTGATTGCCTCCCAGTCCTGCACTGTGCGTTCAGACCGAGCAGCAGAAAGTTATCATAATTAGGCTCTCAACCCTGCCCCAAGCGACCCTGCATTCCCAAGAGGGGCACTACCCAAAAAGTGCAGATGGCCGATGCAGGGCCTCATGTTTTTTTTGGGTGGGGGGATTACGTCACCCTGGGGCTTAATCATCCCTCGTTAAAACTGTCATTTTGCCCACCGCCAGGGTAAGAAGACATATTGGTATTCTCAGTATAGGGCTGGCTACAATGTATGCTGGGGGGATGTACTACTCAGCAGGTTGGGGTTTTCTGACCAGGTTGGTAACAGGCATTCTGGGGCTTATGATAGGGGCCTTGGGGATAGTACGTAGGCTTATTGAGTCGAAAGACCATCCAAAGAGGAGATCATCTTCTTCATACCCTAAACCACATATACCCCATTGTGGTGGTCTCCATTTTCTTTTCCATTATCCCTACATAACCCCTATATACCCCTATATATAATCCTGTAGTAGTTTCCATTTTATTTTCCATTATCCCTAGATTACCCTATACTTGCAACGGCTGAGGTCATTCCGCTTTCGCCCTGCGCAGGCCGGGCATTCGGCCAAGGTTTGCATTCTTTGGAGAGATTGTGCTGATAATTCTATATTCTGGCGTGAACAGGACTTTGCGACTGGAATTGGTTTCGAATGGCTCCAATGTCTACTAGTTGTTCGACAAGTCAGCACTACAAAGCTCAAGGTAAGTGAAACTACAGTATGGCTCCAAGGTCCTAACCTCCAAACTCTACGCACTCCACCCAAAACAGTGGCTTTAGGGTCAAGGCATTAGGGCCTGCAGCTATGGATTGCTGAGTATCAGTTTAGGGCTTAGGTTCAGGGCTCAAGGTCATGCATGACTGAGCGAGATCTTGCGACAAGCCCGTCGCAACAGGGTCATGCCTGACGACTTTTCCTGCGCCATTCTCCCTGCTGCGGCAAGGCTTTCCCTAAGGGTCCAAGGACCCAAATAGTAGCGTTCTAGGACTCAAATACCGTGATATGAATGGTATTTGGGGCCTAAAACCTTATTATTCGTGTCCTTGGACCCTTACGGTTTTTGAAGGGCTGTACCCCGAAACTCCCCTAAACGTGACGGTTCATATGCTTCAGGGTTTCCCTAACCTATACAACTTAGGGCAGAAGTCCCAGAAAGGTTGGTTCCATTTGCGCTAGGAAGGCGTTCCCTGGGAATGAAAGTTTATAACAAGCACCAGGGGCTACTGAAGTATCTAGGGTTTTAGACTTGATGTCCGCTCTGCTTCTGCGCGTCGGCTGGGCCACGTCCCAGAAACTAAAGGGTTTCAGGCACGCGGACATAGAGCCTTACTGGGCTAGAACCTCTACACGGTGCTTGCGTTTCACAAGACTAGGGGTAGATTTTGAACCCCCATAAGCAGGATTGCAGTATTCTGAGGTCTATATTGGGAGCCCCGTAGTTTACGGAACCTACCAAATCCTAGATCCACAGCCGCTTCTCCGACACCATGCTGCAATAGATTGCTAATTTCCAGAGAGTTTAGGGCTCCGCCTACCCTAAACCCTAAAACCTTAGACCCTAAAGTTTAGGCTTCCCCCTGACTCCTCAGCTTTGTGCACTAATCCTAGACCGTAAACGGCCACGCAGGCATTGCAGAGTGGGTTGACAATACTGCTACGCTGGCAGACATCCTTTTCGGCCCAGCAGATGGAGTGCCTTGCCGGGGTTTAGGTTTATAGTGCCCCTGAAGTAGATAGAATATGGCTTTGGTTGTATTATAATAAGATCCCATATACCCCATATTCTATCTACTTAAGGGGGACTACAGGGTTTGGGGTTCCGGAGTGCATTCATCCCCAATGATAGATACCCACAAGTATAGTTCCAATACATATTAAGTCGAATACGCATAATTGGGGGATTGGAGGGAAAGGCGATGAGGTGTATGTAGGGATTATGTCGCGGATGTCAGTGTGCAGTTAAAAGGGCGAGGCTGCAGCAACAACTTTAGGCTTCAGGGTCCTCTTAACAAGAACATTGTCATTGATCGTAAGAACTGCATGGTAGCTTGTCTAGTGTGGCAAACAAAGACAGCCAACGACGTGTGCCAGTTGACATAAAGAGGCCCTAAGCACTAAACCCTAAACCGTTTGAGCCTGAGGACACTTGGGACAGAGAGGTGACTTCGCATCATTTCTCCTAATCATAAATGGTTTTGGGTGTTGGGCTTGCTCCCAAGAATAAGACCAATGCTGAGCATTTTAT
This sequence comes from Symbiodinium pilosum, assembly GCA_905231905.1. NCBI lineage: Eukaryota > Dinophyceae > Suessiales > Symbiodiniaceae > Symbiodinium > Symbiodinium pilosum. The sequence goes on along the minus strand of CAJNIZ010044181.1, from coordinate 13,952 downwards.
TGTAAGGGGATAAGGGGAAGGGATCAAAAGGTCTCACAGTTTTAGGTTCCGGGTGGGTTTAGGGAAAGTTTAGGTTTTGCCTGGGGCATAGGAAGCCCTGTGGACAGAGAGATGGATGCCAAGACTTAAGGACCTAAGACAGATCTGCACAACAATGCGTTTGAGGCCCTTAGAGACACCTCCCCGCGCCTTGGAAGTTGTAGGAACAGCTGAGGCGCACCAGAAGTATCGCCCAGGGGATTGGCCGCATCATCAGTGCCGGCAGAGGATGATGGAAGCATCGCAGGCTTTGGAGGGAGTAGGAGGTTATTAAGGAAGCATGGCAGGGTCGAGTTGTAGACGAACTGCCAGTAGGTTTGGGCGGAGCAGGAGGAGATGATGGAGGAGGAGGAGGAGGAGGCAACAAAAAAAACAGATCTGGGCGAGGAGTACAGGCATCATGGCACACTTCCAAGGAAGCAGTACTGTCTTCTTAGCGACCTGTACAGGTTGGACAAGGGTAAGGAGTCACAAGCTTCGGCTCTAAGAGGTCCCGAAGTTAAGGTGGGCGAACGACCACAATCTCAAAGGATCACTTGCAGGGTAGGGTGGCGGGGTTCGGGTTTTGAAAACTGTTGGAAGACGGAGGGCTGTACTGTAGTTCGATGTCAGTAGGAAACATTCGAACAACACAAAACATGGAAACTATCATGTTCACAGGGGGCATACAGGGGCTACCTAGGAATCCATCTATCTTTCCCCCCTACCAACCAGTATATATCTAGTTGATGCCCGCCCTGCCTAAACCAGATATCTTACCAGGACCCTTCAATGTAATTCACTGGATGTGTTCTTTGGTTATGATTATTGCGAAGATCCCCCCTAAAGGTGCTACATGGGAGTGTGCTGGTGAACCCTAAACCGCCTGAACCTGACTCAGCACAGGAATGAAGGAATGAAAGCTTGGGCTTCTAATAGGGTTTAGCGTTAGGGTTTTGGTGCTCTGGACCCGGTGCATGTTGTAAGGCAATTCAGTATCGCCTTCTGTTAAGCTACCCTAGCCAAAGTCCTGGGTACCTATATGGGGGATAGAAATGCAAACCGTATTACAAGCTTCTAGTATGGAAGCCGTACTTCATACCATATAGGTATTCCCGACACCCCAAACTCTAAACCCTAGAAAGACTAAAGCCTATAAGCCAACTAAACCCTAAACCTTAAAAAAGATCTCTGAGCCTGTCGTGGCAGGCAGCGAAGAATGGGGACCGAAACGCGCAGCCGCGAGCTTTCGCGGAAATCTACAAGAACTTCAAGCCAGCCTTTTGCCAGATAGGGATTGGGGTTTAAGGTTTGGGGCTCAGGGTTTGGGATAAGGGGATGCATGCAAATGCAATGCCCCGAAACAAGCATGGAAGCCAAGATATGCCCCCTGTTCAAAAAGGCTTATATATACGTAGTCTTGATAGGGCTCTTGCTGTGGTTTCGTCTTGCTGTGGGAAGAGTAAGTGTAAGGGGCTCCTTGTCTTGGGATTCGGTTCTCATAAGCCCTGAACCCTAAACCTTGGCTTCTGAACGGCACTTCGCCCCGGCCACGGAATTTCAAGCCCGGAGCATCCTAAATGTTTAAAACTGCAACCTAGATCCGAGACCGAAAAAATCCTCCATCTGAAAGCGTGAATCCTGAACCCTGCAGCCCAAGGATACAAAAAAATGTTTACAGTGGGACGTGACATGTTTTCTTGGAACGGTAACTCAAAGCCTGCTCCTATACATCCACATGGTTGTGTGTCATCGTAGGTTCCCTAGACCCTAAACCTTAGACCACCCTTAGCCAACCTCGTTTTCCTGGGTGCTCTACATCCAGTCTTCCCTGGATCGCGTAGGAACCAAGACCCGACGACCCATGGCCACAAGGAGGGTTCAGGGTTCACCCTAAGTGCCAGAATCATTTCCTACTTGGTTTTGGGTCAATGGAGATCGAAAAGAAGATGAGCTGGAAATTGGGGCTGTGAATATTGGCTTGTAAGGTGTACCTGGATGAAAAGCCACTAATATTAGCCTTATTAAGGGACCCTCAACAGTGGACATAGGGGTCCCTCTTGTAGTTAAGCCTAGTCCCTAGTATAGTTCTTGATAAGGAACCCGCGTCCATTAAATTATGTAAGAAATATTGCCTGGGGCTCTACACGATAAGACTAAAAGAGTATAGAGATTAGGCCATCCTTAACGCGCTTAAGGCCATTTCATGCCATTCCGAAAGGAACTATACCTTAAACCCTACATAAGGGTGCGGTGTCAGGTTTATACCTATATAGGCTTGGGGTTTAGTATTAGGCTTCTTCAAAATTACGACACCCGACCCGGAGTGAGAGTTTGGTTCAACCTATGCTCAGGTAGCAAGTTGAAACTTTCAGGATTTAAAGCAAATAATAGATTGGTATTTTTTTGCCTAGTTATAGCCATGCTAGGGGACTTAGTGGGCTTCTACTTGTGATGCATTTTTCAGCCCAGTTATAGACGTATGAGGATATTCAATGCGCTTGTACTTGGGTTACATTATAAGTACAACTATAAGCGGGGTAGAGGTTGTACTCTCCCTGAGCCTCCAAAAGCTCTCGTATCCCCTGACCGAACTAGAACTCAATGTTGAGCAAGGTGAGCAGGCACATCAAAAAACTTAAGCCCTAAACCCATAGAAATTTGGGACGCAAAGCCCTGAAGGGGCAGTTCCGGGTCAAGACCCTTTCCCCAAGCTAACCCGGACCCGATTCCGTCCGAATGTGGGCCTCCTTTCGGACTTCTGTCCTTGAATATGGCAGCTTCTTGGGGTTCCATGTGAGCTATAGTCTAAACTCCTTAAAGGGGGTTATATAGCGGATTATATAAGGAATTACTATAGGGGTTATTAAGGGGGATACTAGGAGTCTAGACTAAGGCTCATGTCAGATTGGGGGAGGGTGCTACATCTTCTTTCTCCCAGCCCAGCAACCTAAGCCGGGTGTCAGGAAGTACCCTAAACCCAAAATAGTAGCTTCCATTTTCTTTTCCATTCTCCCTATACAACCCCTTCAGTAACCCTTATACATCAAAAAGCTGGCCATCAATTTGTTTGTGTCGCTCGTGCTTTAGAACTCTGACCGCTACCCTCCAAATCTGGCTTGTAGTTTGGGATTTAGGATTTAGGGTTTAGGATTTAGGGTTTAGGATTTGGGGTTTAGGATTTAGAGTCTAGGATTTACGCTTCAGGGTTTAGGATTTTGGGACAATTCTTAACCTCCCTTATCTTGCACATTGGAGCCTGTTCATACAAGATGTTGGGTGCCTTGCAAGTGCACCCCAAGCCATGAGGCCTAAACCCTAAACCCCTAAACCCTAAACCTTAAACCCTAAACCCTAAACCCTCAACCCTTAATTCCTAAACCATATGCCCTTTCTAGGAGCGAGCCAAGGTCATGCATTTCGTCTTTCTGGCGGCTTAGCTGGCTCAGGCTCATGCAAACTACTGGGCTGCTGTTAAGGAACTTAACTATATTGGGGAAACCCTATAGGGTTTAGGGTTTAGGGTTGCTATATTGGGGAAACCCTATTAATTACTATATATCCCCCTTATGGTAACTTAATTTAAGTTCCTTAACAGCAACCCAGTAAATCTTCCGGCGCTTTATCTCCCCGTTGCTTGGGAAGGAGCGGGGGAATGGATCCTTCTAGTAGTTCCTCTATAACCCCAAATAATTCTACCTATAATCCATTCCCCATTCCCTCCTAAGCACCAGGGAGTAATTTGATCCAACCAAGTTCTGTAGCTGCTGGGGGTAGAGGTGACATGAAGATTGCATCCACCAGCAATCGGTGCTTATCATAGTGAACGGTTTTTGTGAGTGCAGTTGGGTTCCATAATGATCTAGGTGGGCGCATACATGTCAGCAACTCCTTAAAGGGGGTTATATGAGGGATCATAAAGGGAGTATTATTGGGGTTATTAATATAGGGGGATACTATAGCCCTACGCGTCATGTCAATATCAGAGTGAATCAATTTTGCATTCTCCGTGATGCTCAGGGGGTTGTTCTATTTACGGTTTAGGGGATAGGATTTTAGGGAATATAGGGTCTAGGGTAGAGCCCTCGGACATGATGACTTAGCAGGAAAGCTGGGCTGCTGTTTATGAATTTAATCTAAAGTCATCATGATATGGTTATATGGTGAATAATGGGGTTTCATGGGGTTTCCATATGTAATCAACTAGAAAATCCTGAGCAGCAATCCAGAAAGTGATTGCAGCAAAGTCTGTGCTATCTCCTCCAATCGTTTTTCGGACTGTACTATGCAGCCAGCTAGCAGTCTTGGAGCGTACCTGCCTAGCATCACGACGCTTGTGCTAAAGCGACACGACCACAAAGAATGCAAAGCTTCCATACCGTTCTACTCTCCGTGGCCCGAACCTAACAGAACCCCAAAGCCTCCACCCTGTATAACCTCCTATAGTCCCCCTTAGGCAGATAGAATATGGCTTTGGATATATTGTAATAAGATCCCCATATACCCCAGATTCTATCTACGTCAGGGGGATAAAACCCCAGACCCGAACCCCAAACCAAACAAGATAAACCTCAGGAAAGGTTTCCATCGCCGCAAGATTGGCACGCCGCGCGCCGTGCCGCTTGAGCAGTTTTGAATGAACTTGTTGCGACTTTCCCCAGAATTTTCTGTATCATCCATACATGGTTGTCAAAATCATGGCCCCCCTTTTGGATCCATATTATAATACGGCACCTAATATGTAGGGTACCCAAAAAGTGACCATAATTTTGACAACCACCTATACAGGCCCCTATAATCCTTCAAGAAGTGTGCTTTGTACCCACCCTGATTGGAGAAATCCTCCTTGCTTATCGGGCTTCATGGATTTCACAGGTTCGGAATGGTAAAAGTGGTTCGGGTTGAATTCCATAAGGGTCCAAGGATCCAAATAAGAGGGTTTTAGGGCCAAACATTAGTATTTCGGCCCTAAAAACCTAGTATTTAGGTCCTGGGACCCTTAGGGAAGGATCCGAAGTGCCACGTCCGAAATGCACGATCCCCAAACTGCCAGTCCAAAAGGATTTAATGTTTGATATCCCGGGTCGACAAATTATGGGGTCTTAAGCTTTAGGGTGTGGAGGCTTGGGTTTTTTTATTTGGGGTTTTCCGGTGTGGGGGTTGGGATTTAGGATTGAATTTAGCGTTTAGGGTTTAACTCCTCATTCCTTCCCGCTGAAATTCAAATTCCCCCCCCGCCCCAATATTAGACATCTTCTATATAGACAATGCGGGGTGGGGGTGTATTTCATTACTAGAGGGAAGGTGTTTGACGTTCCCAGAAAACATGAGTCAGACGCTGAAATCCTAGGCAAGAAAACCGCAAGCTACAAGTTGCCGAGATTTACAGTAAGTACAAAGCCCTAAATCAACCTGGCCCGGCCCCCAGCCTAAATCTTGCGGAAGTTAGTAAGCCAGTTCATAATCCTGCTAACTGGGGCTATTGTCTGGTTTATAAGGGACCACAAGCCCTCAAGCCTAGGTAGACTTACGCGGTCTCAAAGTATTCCAGGCCTATGCAAGATCTGCAGCCGTGAGCTCTATCGTTGGTCTTGGGCTCAGAAGTTTGAGGGTTTAGGGTGGTTTAGGGTTGAGGGTGGTTTAGGGTTTAGGGTTTGCTCGGGATTTTCCTATACTTGCTGTTACGCTTTCCAATTGTTTGTCAGAGTGTTGCAAAGTGGCTCCGACCTATTCTCAAAGGTCTGCCCCTTATAACATGTCAGCAGCTGGCTCACTGATTACAACTTGAAAGCCAGCCGGCAGCTCCATCCATGGGAGGCAAGGGCAAAGCGCTGGTTAGGGCCAAAGTGGAGAATCATGAGCTCCAGGCCTTCGTGACGGAGCTCCGGAGCAAAACCATGGAGCTGAAGCAGCTATGGCCAGCAGGGCGCCCAATGCCAAGGGCATCACTACACACGTCATGAACGCTGTCCGCAGTAATGATGATTGTGGCTGGGAAGTCAAGGAATTCAATCCAAAGGAGGAAGACGAACAGGTGCCAAGTGACCTTTTGGAGCCAAGCGAGTGCGACATGCTCCTCGAACGAATCCGTGCTCTCGTGCGGGAGTGCCAACAGCTCTGCAACAAGATGCACAACTTGCAGAGCTGCGACATTGCTACCTTAAAACCTTTTCCTGAGAAGGAGGAAGATACTAATAAGACCCTAGCCCCTACACAATTATGTACCTATATACTAAACCCTAAGACCTAAACCCCAGTATGTAATCGAAGGGTAACCCCAAACCCGAAACTCGAAGAGCAACCCTAAACCCTAAAGCCTTTTTTTGTACTCTAAGGGTAAACCTACGCCCTAAAGCCTAGAGGTACTCTAAGGGTAGCCCTAAACCCTATATGTTCCAAAGGGTACCCCTAAACCCTAAACCCTGCGTGCACTCTAAGGGTGACCCTAAACCCTATATTTACTCTAAGGGCAACCCTATTCTAAACTCTGTATGTGCTCTCAGGGTAACCCTGCCCCCTAAACCCTATATGCACTCTAAGGCTAACCCTAAACCCTAATCACTATATGTACTCTTAGGATAACACTGAAACCTAAATGTACTCTAAGGGTTACCCTAAACCTTACACCCTATATGTACTCCAGCGGTAACCCTAAACCCTATATGTACTCTACAGTTAACCCTAAGCCCTACACCGTATATGTACACTACGAGTAACCCTGAACCTTAAACCCTATATGCATTCTGAAGGTAGCCCGAAACCCTGTATGTACTCAAAAGGTAACCCTAAAGCCTAAACCCTAAGCCCTTTATGTACTCTAAGGGTAACCCTACTCTAAACCCTGTATGTACTCTAAGTGTAACCCAAACCCCAATCCCTATGTGTTGTCCTCCCGAGTGGGCTGAGCGTATGATGGCATTGTTGTGAGCGTCCTCGGGTGCTTGCGGGATGCTTGACGGACTCAGCTGGTTTCACATGTATAGCGTGCCCTTGCTGCGCAAGACCCTCTGGATGGCACGGCAGAGAGAGAGAATCCCTATGTGTAGCTTCTGGTAACCCTATACCCTACACCCTAGAGGTACTCTAACGGTAACCCTAGACCCTAAACCCTATGTGTACTCTGGGGGTAACCTTAAACTCAGTATGCATTCTGGCGTTAACCCTAAACCCTCAACCGTATATGTGCTCAAAGGGTAACCCTAAGCCCTAGACCCTATATATACTTTAAGGGTAGCCCTAAAGCCTAAACCCTATATGTATTCTAGCGGTAGCCCTAAACCCTAAACGCCATATGCACTGTAAGGTCAACCCTAAATGCCATCTGTACTCTAAGGGTAACCCTAAATCCTCAACCCTATATGTACTCTAAGGGTACCCCTAACCCTCAACCCAATACGTACTCTACGGGCAGTACTCTAAGGGCAACCGGAGACCCTGAACCCTTTTTGTACTCGAATGGTAACCCTAAAGCCTAAACCCTAAACCCTATATGTATTCTAAGGGCAACCCTACTCTCAACCCTGTATGTACTCTAATGGTAACCCTAGACCCTATAGGTACTCTAAGGGTAACCCTAGACCCGAAACGCCAACTGTTTTCTAAGGGTAACCCTAGACCCTCAACCCTATGTGTACTCCAACGGTAACCCTAGACCCTAAACCCTGTATGTACTCTGAGAGTAACACTAAACGCTAAACGCTATATGTACTCTAAGGGAAACCCAAACCCCTACGTAATCTCTATATGTACTCTAAGGGCAACCCTAAACCTTGATGTACTGCAAGGGCAACCCTTAAGCCTAAACCCCAAACTCTAAACCTTTCATGTACTCTAAGGGCAACCCTATTCCAAACCCTGTATTTACTCTAAATCATAATCCCTATATGTACTCCAAGGTTGGCCCCAAACACTAAACTCTATATGTACTCTAAGGGCAGACCCTAAACCCCAAACCCTGTATCTACTCTAAGGGTTAACTCTAAAGCCCAAACCCTAACCCTAAACCCTAAACCCCTAAACCCTAAACCCTAAAGCCCTAAACCCTAAACCCTACCCCCTCTACGTACGCTAAGGGTACCTAGGTTCGAGGATCCCCAGGAGCCTTCCCCGAAATCCAAGATGGGGGAATGCTGTGGCCTTGGGTTCAGGGCTGGGGCCCACGTCGAATCCCTAACCTCTAAAGGCTTCAGTGTTGGGTTTAGGGTTCAGGTTTTAGGGTTTAACGTTCAGGGTTTAGGGTTCTGGGTTCATGGTTCAGGGTTTATAGTGTTCAAGGCATGGAAAGAACATGGAACCTACTTTAAAACTAGTTTCCATTTTCTTGTCCCTTCTTTCATTTTCTAGAGATTTCCCTGAACTCTTCGTGTGTATACTCCCCCTAAGTAGATAGAATATGGCTTTGGGTAAATCAAAATGAGATCCCCATGTAGGCCATATTCTATTTATTTAATGGGGACTATACCCCCTACAGGGGCTATAAGCTTGGACCTGCCTGTTCTAGCCTTCTGGCGTTTGTACACATGATGGCCATGAGTTGAACATTCGGTTGAGGACGTGTGCAGTCCCCCTTAAGCAGATAGAATATGGCTTTGGGTAAATAAACCCTAAACCTAGAGCCTAAACCCTAAACCCAAGGTATATTAAAATAAGATCCCCACATACCCCATACGGGGGCTATATGTTCAGGTCGAGTGCCGCGCCTCCTGCAGTGACAAATCTGGGCTTTGGTCTTACGGCTTAAGGTTTAGGGCTGGGGGTTATGGACCCCTCAAGAACTTTTGGCGCATTCTGGCAAATCCAAGTTTTTTCCATAAATCGCGGGCCTCCCTATCTTCAAAACAGGACCCCACCAAAGAGGATCTCTGCATTGCGCAGCCCCCCTCCCCCTTTTCGGCCTTAATTAATTGCTCCCTCAACCCAAGAACCCTATGCCCCAAAGACCATAGGCCTTAAAACCCTAAACGCTAAAGCAAAACCTGATGGACTGACTGATCTCCGGGGCTGCTCCGGATAATGGGTTCCCTTACCACCACCCAACCCTAATCCCTGAAGCCCTAAAACCCAAAGCCCTGAAACCCAAAACCCTAAACAATGCGCCCTAAATCCCCTCTCCATAGACCTGACAGGTTACATCGTGGGGCTAGGCGACAGGCACGTGAACAATATCCTCTTCGACAAGAGGCGAGGCGATAGGGTGCAAGGGCCATGAAGTAGGGGTTTAGGGTTTAAGCATTTTCTATTTCAGGGTTTAGGGTTTAGAGGTTTAGGGTCTGGGGTTTGGGGTTCAGGGTTTAGGGTTTGGGGGTAATACATGGTCAGGGGGGAACCCCGAGAAGTAATGGAGAATCAAATGTTAAATGGAAGCTGAGATGAACATGACATGGAAACTGGGGTCGTGTAGGAGGTCTATAGTCCCCCTTAAGTAGATAGAATATGGAATATGTAGGGGTCTTATTACAATCTACCCAAAGCCATGGCCTATTTACTTAATGGGGACAGTAAATCACGCCAAGGAAAGGTGCCTGAGAGCTTGTGCAGTCTTTGCCTGTAGCCTGGCACGTGCTTCGGGCTACAACGTCGAGCCTCAGATCAGTTAAAAAGGTAAGCGGGCTGGGGCTCTAGAATGCCATAGTCCCACTTAAGTAGATGAATATGGCTTCGGATATGTTATAATAAGGTCCCCATATACCC
>CAJNIZ010044180.1:41475-51767 GCA_905231905.1 Symbiodinium pilosum | reverse complement strand
CATGTGCCTACAGAGAGTAAATGGCAACACATGAATGCACATGGTACACCCTAGACATGCTCAGGAAGGGCTTTTCAGCAGGTACCTTAAAAGGGGTTGAAGGGGTTATAGGGGATATATGGGGTTTAGGGATTAGGGTTTAGGGTCTAGGGATTGGGGGTTTGGGTTTAGGAGGTATAACAGATACCAACTTCTCATCGTTTGCTCACCCAAGCCTGGATGCTCTCAGCATTGAATGATCCATGAAAAGAATCCCAAACATGTCCACATCCAAGAGTACTAAGCTTTTAGCCATCTGCCTCGTCGCTAGGTTCACAGCACTTAACAGGCCAGGTGGCAGCAGCAGCACCAGAGCCGGAAAGCTGGTGAGGCCCGCTTCCTCCCCACTGCAACACTGCAAGGACCCCGTCAATACCCTGATTGCCCCGTGCCAACATCAAGATCCGCATATTCGAACAAGCCATGCAACATCTTCCTCAACAATCCAGGCAACAATCGGCCCTGTACGCCCGCCTAGCCTGGACTTCGAACGCAAAAAATGCCTCATCATCTTCATCCTGTTGTGCAGAGAGAATGTGGCCGATCTAGCAGCTGGGCCATATCACAGGTTTTGAGGTCTGTCAGGGTTTGTGCATGTCTGCATTGAGATTAAAGGCCAAACAAGCACCAGATCTGGCTCAAGAGGCACTTTAAGATCATGGGTTCCCCCAAATATACTATCGTGGTTTCCATTTTCCTTTCTATTATCCCTATATAGCCCCAATATACTATAGCAGTTTGCCTCCCAGCATCTTGCCTCCTCCTCTGGCCCAGGCGGATCCCACGCACAGCAGCAGCTAGCCGTGCACATAGCCGGAGTCGGCGGCCATGCCAGCTTGGACACTCAAAGGCTCTTAGCCAACAGAAACAAAAGGGAAACCCACATGGCGCGCTAAAAACAGAATGCGGAGATGCCTTGAACCTACCAGTTTGCTGGTAGAGCGCTGCTCTTCATCACAGTCTGTTTGGTTGTCGCGCGCAGCCGCTCTTGGCTACTGCAGTACCACCAACCCTCCAGCGCATGTTGCCTTGATGGACGGAAGAATTAATAATCCAAAGCCATGACATAGCCAGGATGCGCTCAGAGCATGCGCAGTCTGCACTGGCAAGCATCGTAAGCCAGAGGCCCCGGCTCGAACTTCTTCCGGCATGGGCCCTGAAGCAGGAAGCCAGCTAGGTTTCTGAGGTTAAGAGCACTTGTCTCAAAAATGGGATCACACATCTTGAAGTTGCTGATAGCCTGCCATCCCGCCATTGCCCTTTACAAAAACCTCTTTCCAAATTCAGAAGCTCTCAGGCAGAGACGGGGGCACTAGTTTCGCCAGCTCTGGCTGTCTATTGCAAATAGTTCGGTTTGTTGTAAAAGTGAGTGGGCAGGGGGCTGATGCCCTGCAGCGAGAGTGCAACAGCCTCCGAACAACAGGATTCGCGAATGAGGACCAGTGTTGAAAGAGTCAGGGCGAGTGCACACTCATGGCACTGAAATCTTGACACAATATTGCCATCATGAAATCATGATAAGGATGATGATCATGACGGTGATAATGATGGTGATGATGATGATGATGACTGCTGCACTACTCTACAATGGTCATAGCAGAAAAAGTAGAAGTACGTGATCGTGGTCGAGCACCAGTTGCTTTAACGCAGAAAAGCTATGCTGTCTGTCTTGCCTCGATGCTAAGTCTGGACACAAACACAACCAACAAGAACGGCGGCATGGACAATTTCTGGTACTCGCAGCACGAAGCAGATTGGTTTACATGTCGGTGTCTTGCCCTTCTGGCTGGCAAACCAGGTGCCCTCTAACTCTGAAGCACATCCCTGAAACCCGTCACAATATTGCAAGGATGGTCCGAAGTACGGCACAACTCTTGTATGTAGAGTTCTTCATGTGAGTTGTCAAGAAGCCTCGGGCATCTGCTATTGAGATTACAGTTGTGAGCCCGACATTGTCACCCAGAGCTAGACTACAAGCCCAACATGGGTCATCAGCATGATTCTCAGAACTTTTCTCCCACTTACAACCGCAGCTGTCAGCCTGTTTACGGCTGGAGTGACGAATATGAATGGTCAACAGCCTACACCTGCATTCCTGTCAGCAAAAACTTTTGGCAGACGTTCATTCCGTTCTGCCTGTTCCTTGTCAACAATCAAGTAGTCTGTGGCTTCGTGTATTGCAGGCATCTACAAGCTCGGCATTAGCCAAGTGCATCACCACTACTCTCAATGATATGAGCCAGAATCTAAACTCCTGGTATCCCCCTTAAGAAGCCCTGTAATAGTCCCCTATCTAATCCCCTATATATCCCCCCTTGAAGGAGTGTAGACTATAGCTCATATCAGCAGTGCTGGCGCACCTGAAGCGCACGCCACTGCTCATTGGCCAGATCCCTATTCACACTACAAGTCTTGTCACCCCAAGACACAAGGCTTTGAGAGAAATGGTTACAATAATCCGTGAGATCAGTTGGAGGAGGAAGAGGAGTACTGATAATCGTAGTAGCGGTAGCAGTAATGATCGTAATTACTACTGCACGCACCTGAGAGCAGTAATCGTGACCTCACGTCAAACCTCTACAATCTGAGCCATAGTCTAAACTCCTAGTATCCCCCCTAATCCCCCCTATAATAGTCCCCTATATCATCCCCTATATATGCGCCCTTTAAGGAGTTTAGACCCTAAACCCTTAACCCCATATCATCCCCTATATATCCCCCCTTTTACGGAGTTTAGACCCTAAACGCCAAATAGTAGCTTTCACTTTCTTTTACATTATCCCTAGATGATCCCCTATATATCCCCCCCTTCAAGGAGTTTAGACTTTAGCTCATGTGACTGCCGCGCCTGCCGTGATGTCCTCCTTCGAGGCCCGCAGAGAAGTAGAGCCTCCCACAACCAGAAGCATACCGGGTTTAGAGTTTAGGGTTTGGGGGTTATTGAGTGGATGATACAGGGAGAGTGGAAAAGAATATCGAAGCTACCATTTAGGGTTTAGGGTGGCAAGGGGGTTATATGGGGGAGTATATAAGGGTTTAGGCAACAGGGTTACCTTAAAATGACCCCCCATCCTGCATTAGTGGTATAATAGGAATATGAGAATGCCCTTGTAATCAATATTACAGGGTGGGGAGTCCACCTTAGCGCTACGCGACAGGGTTTACGGCATGCTGGTTTGGTAAGTTTAGGGGTTTAGAATTTAGGGTTTAGGGTTTTTGGGGTCTGGATGGGTCTGGGGTTTGGGCTTGACCTCCAAAACATGGCAGTTTCCGGGGATGCCCCAGGCTAGGGTTTAGGGTTTAGGGTTCGAAGACACGGAAAGACAAGTGATTCCCCCTCCAACGTTTGCAGTTTTGGGCGGTCGGGGTCGCTGGCGGAGTCAAAGTGATACTACTACGATCGACTGGTCAATGACAACGGCGTTAAGAAGCGTGATCATAATTGCGGGGTGCATTCTGGCAACCAGGTTATCGGTGAGGTTTCTGAAAGCTTTGGGTATGGTGGGAGACTCAGAAAACTTATACGCGCTGCAAACCAGGGTATCGTCACTTACCCGGTAAGAACAAACAGTAACCGAGTTGGTGTAGTGACATTTTGTGACGGCCCTGACATATATAGAAAGCGGTTGGTGGCTCTGATGCTTGAAAACAAAAGCAGTTACTAGGATGGCGACCCAAACATGCGTCGACCCAAGACTATAAACCCTAAACCCTTCTGGGGGTAGGGGCTCGAAGCCCTGAATTGTCCATGTGTGTCATCAGCTCGGAATTGACGGTGTACTTCTGTGTCTTGAATAGGCCACATGAGGCCTATGCCTGTGACAACCCTTCTTTCAGCCCAACGGGCTTAAGGTTTAGGACTTGATAGCCAACTTCGTGCCCGAAACATACCCCATCCAGAGAAGGTACAGACATAGCCATAGAAGGAGCAATCCGAAACCATGCCTGTAAAATTCGGTAATTTTCTGCGTGGGAGCCTTGTGAAGTAGCCCCGTCATAATCCGGACCCCTACACGGTGCATCGTATGCCGGCCCTTCTTTGCCCCCCTACCAGCGTTTTCATCAAGGGATTAGCAGTCGGCAACAACAGTCGGAAGAAGAATGGCAATCAGTACATTATAGAACCCATACATACCCCACATATGGGGGATATGGTGAGTGTGCCTAAGAATACACCTATAAGCTATGTCATCACCTTAGGCTTGATGCCAGCCAGTCCGTCCATGAGAACACTCTTTCCAGAAAGCCGGCTACGTATGATTTTTTCACTGTTGCCTCACTGCTATGCTGAAGCCACGACGCTGGAAACCTTTTCCGCGAGGGCTCCACCTTCTTTGGGCATTCGTCTCGCATAACTGCAGGGCAACCTGCACTTCATTTGTCATGCGCAGCCAGCATCATTGCCACTGAAAGTCTTGTTACCATAGGGATAATGGAAAAGAAAATGGAAACAGTACATTGGGGTGGTTCCTCCACTGCGGCACTAGTCATTGGTGCCCACAACGTCAAAGAAGATTGGCTCGCCCCTCTCAGCTCTTCGACAAAGCTCCGCCACCTGTTGCGCTGACGTGCGTGACCGTCTGCAAGAACGTTGAAAAATGAGGCTGGACAGAAGCAAGATAGATCAGTAAAGATGATAACAAGCCTCTAGACCATAATCAAGCATCATAAGGAGAAGTATCGATGATGAACGGAACCAGGAACAAGTAGTCATTTCGATGCGAGAGTCTGGAGCAGGCCACATCAACACATGTGGAAGTTCATAACAAGAAAGCACGATGATAGCCTCCTCTGAGAGTAAAATACAATAAGACAAGATTGCTCGCAGCCCACTGTGAAAATTCTGGTAGCGGCTCTCGCTACACTGCTCTAGAAGCCTTCAAGAAAAAGCGAACAAACACAACTCCAATCGGCCCTCCACCCCAAAGGTGGCAACTCATGGGATTCAGGAAGCCCTACAGGTTTTCCTAAAGCATCCGGAAGCCCAATGGCAGCAGAGAACAGGTCTCAGACAAAGCAAACCTGAAAGGAAACTGTGGATTGTTACGACCGTGCACGTGTGCAGTTAAACTAGGACATAACCTGAAAATCGCTACTACTTCATTTGTCCGCTGTAGCAGAACCGTGACCCTGTCTAGCTGCTTACAGGACATTGTCCACGTCTTCTTCACATCTGACGCCCAGTCTTTTTACAGGCATTTGAATATGTCATGTCAAGGTGCCCATCTGCTGCTAAAACTATCTGCGCAGAATATGGTTGAGAAGGGGGCTGTATGCTTTGGGTACACTTGTAAAGTATTCTTTGGCAAACCAAACCTTTCGCCCTATGATGCTCCTGAACAAACACCTGCATGAGCCCGAGTGAGTATCGCACACTTGGGGGGGAGGTTCCCAAAATTTCCATTTTGGGGGTCCCTACCATAATGACTATTCCTGGGGCCCCCTTCTCACTTCTCTCTGGAAACTACCAGATCATGAAGGCTTCTGGCCTTCAACAATACTGCTCAGACTGCTGGAGCCAACACTCACAGAAGACCGGGATGCTGTTAAGGAAGTTAAGTTAAGTTAAGTTACTATGATGGGGAAACCATATTAATTGCTATATATACCCGTAGTATACCCATTATGGTAACTTAGCCTAAGTCCCTTAACAGCAACCCAGAAGACGCTATTTCCCGTTTGGGAAACGACGGGAAGGTCAAGCCGCTCATTCGAGACTGGCATTGGCCTCCTACTACTACATGAATTGCATCATGCCTTTAGCTTCACGAAAAATGCACAAATCAGAAAACGACCTCCTCCAGTGGGGCCTCAAACTGCTTTTGGTAGTCGGTGGTGTTCAAGTATTGCATCCGGAAAGCAGTCTCCGCTGGCGAATCGCGGACACTCCCGGAGCCATCGCCTTCTGAGGCTTCAACAACCACCTCGAGCTCTGACTGTACGTGGCTACGGTCATCCCGAAAATCATCCGGCTCAGGCATATCAGGCTCACTCCAGCTCGCACTTCCTGGGCTGAAGTATTGTGAACACTCTCCCACATCTTACAGACTGCCTTGGCCCATTAAGCTATAATCTCAACTCCTAGAATCCCCGCTATAATCCCCTATGTAATCCCCTATATAACCCCTTGAAGGAGTTTAGACTATAGCTCAACTAAGCTTGCCCCCAAGGTGGGCCCACACTCGAGGCCAAAAGACTCTGAGCAGCCAAGCAGCGCTGCTGATTGAAGAGTCCCTGCTCCACATTCGTCTGTTCGGCGTGGAGGAGCTTTGTATGTAATTTTAAGAAAGTATTAAGAATATTCATCATTATATCAATATTCGTAACATTACTAGCAGTTTTGATATTAGTATTCATAATACTTATAATTATAATGATATTACTATGAATAGCTTCAATGTTTTCATTTTCTTTATTCATTTCCTTATTAGTCACGAGACGGGTGGGTGCGGGGAGATCTGGAAACCTTCTGTGCAAGATCAATCTCTGTTTTACAGCGAAGTGCCCAAAGAAACTTCCGGAAAAAAAAAGTAGTTTCCATTTCCTGTTCCATGTTCCTCATATATCCCCCTTGAAATATCGACCTTCAACACACCTTTGCTCAACATCATGGCAGTGCCAGGAACTGCATCTAGGACTTTGCAATTCAAGAAGTGGCACAAACACTTTTCCCAAGGCTGTGTCGAAGCACTTGTTCATTGTGTGGGAACCAGGGTCCACATTTCAACAAACTAGTTTGAGGTTTGGGGTTTAGGGTTGTGGCACAACTTCATGCCACCACAAGTTTGAAGTAGGACCAAGGCAACGGACGACTGCCAGCCTAGCAAGTTGTCGTAGTGTGAGTCTAATAGTTTGAGGCCTTGGATCAAGTTCTCCTGTAAACACGGAGATCGCCTGAGACTCGGTCTGCGGCGGATTGGTGTCTTGAACTACAAGGTCGAAGATTTCGGGTCGACAATGTACCCAAACACCGCCAGATTGACTTCGTAAGTTGAGGTTCAGGAAGCTCGCTAATGTAGACCCATGGGAAATAGACCCTTCCTTTTAAGGGCCTTAATATTAGAATCCCGATTATAATCTCCATTAAGGGGAGGGGGTTCATTAATTAGGGGTCTACATTGGAGTCTCTACATTGGAGTCTCTAGGGCTGAGAACATGACTTTACCCCATGCATCAACAAAAACTGGTCCCAGCATTGTCCCAACCGCCCCTTTTCGTGGCTCTAATATCAATACTAAGGGGACCCCGTCATCATTATCATGAAGCCTGCACCTGCCAGCCCTAAACCCTAAACCCTAAACTCCTAAACCTGTGAGTTCAGATCCACGGAATGCATGGGGTTCTGATTGAATTAGGGTTTAGGGAAGCTTCCTGTACCAAGCAACGGTTGCTAGACGACACACACTTAAGCCGCCCTCGCTACGCAATTTTTTAAACCCAAGTCCCATACCACAATCCCCCAACCCCAGATTTGCGGGAATCCCAGACTCAATAATGCTGAAGGTTTTTGAAGAAATTCAGATACAATCAGTCAAAAATCATCGCTGAAAGTTTCCAATCCCAACTAAGCTCAGTATACTCCTGCACTGCACAAGACCCAGAACCCAAAGCCGGAAATCCTCAAAAAACCCTAACCCCCTAACAGCTGCGCGTTTAAAGAAAAACTGCCCATGTCATTGACTAGCGTCTTTTGCGCTTGGCTTTCCCCATTATCATGTTCATTCAGTCCCTTAAGCCCAGTTGAATTTAGGGGCTTTAGCCCACTTTATAAACCCCTCCGCCGCTCCTGGAGCCCCTGAATCCTAAACCCTAAACCCTAAATCCTAAATCCTAAACCCTAATCCCTACAACTTATTAAACCGCTCCCTGGTGCCTCTCGATCCAAGATCAGCTGGCCCAGCGCCTGGATCTTGTTCCTCAGCTCACCAAGATGCTGCCACGTTTTTCAACAGAAACCTAAGGGTTTAGGGATTATACAGGGGGTATATTGGGGTTGTGTTGGGCACCAGGTTTATATAGGGTACAGGGACTTTACCCCGGCAACTGAAAATCAGATGAGCTTTAGGGCTTTTAATTTGAGCCATAGTCTAAACTCCTAGTAACTAGCATCCCCCTTAGTAACCCCTATAATTCTCCCCTATGTAGTCCCCTACATCCTTTTCTTTGGGAGTGTCAGACCCCAAACCATAAACCCTGAACCCTAGAACATAGCTGATTTGGTGAGTTCCCCAAGTAAGGGGACCCGAATATGGGCCCTATTATACTATGATCCTTATTGAGGGGACCCCCAAATGGTACCCTTAATTTTAGGAAACACCCATTTGGGGTAAACCCTAAACCCTAAACCCTCAAATCCCAACGGCCGAGGGTTTAGCAAATGCGAGCTAGGACCCCTCCAAGCAAACAACTGAAATGTCAAGACGGTTTAGGGTTTAGGGTTTGGGGTTTAGGGTTAAGGGTTTAGGTTTGAGGATTTAAGGTTTTGGGTTTTGAGTTCAGGGTTTAGGTATTATTGTTTTGGGCTTAGGTCCAGTCAAGAAAGTCTTCAACTTTACTGTCCTCAGATGCTTCTACTAAACCCTAAACCCCAAAACCTAACTCCTAAACCGCTTTCATGACATTTGGGGACGCCATGGCCACAGTGGGAACTTCACTCGGGCAGTTTGCTCAGTTGGTATTTTCCATAAATACTGCTACCCGAATGTAGACCCAAAAGTGCTACAATAATCTTTGTTATGGGTACCTCAAAATGGTACTCGTAAGTTTAGGAATCTCCAATGTCATAAAAACGTTTATCCGCATCGAAGCTTTGTGAAGGCTTCTGTCCACCTTCTTAGAGGATCTAGGGGCTAAAGTAGGCATCAAGTAGGGGTTGTGTTGCGGTTGTAAAGGGTTTATCTACACAACCCATCCATCATCCCCATCTATAATTACCCCTGTAATCGTCCCTAGACTCACTCCCCCTTACCCTTTAAGTTTAGGGTTATTACTTAATCTTCTGCAAGCAAGGAGCTCGAAGCTAAGCCTGCCAATGGCTGCAATCACTCGGCGAAGTCTCAACTCCTGCTTCTAGTTTAGGTTTAGGGTTTAGGGTTTATTCTGGGGAGAGGGCGTAGTAAGGGGATGCTGGTACCCCAACCCCCAAAATTAGGACCCTATGACTATCATATGATGGTGAATAGGGTCCTAATTTTGGGGGTTGGGGTTACCAAAATCCTTTTTTAATAGGAATCCAAGTGTTGAGAAACTCCAGTCTAGGGGCTCTATCGACAAGACGAGTACCGTGCTGGAAGCAATGCCTTCATGAGAGGCTTTGTCGTCAGCCTAAAGCCCTAAACCCTAAACCCTGAACCCTAAACCTTTATCTAGTTCTGCCGATCTGCATACATTGCAGGCAAGCCGATTGCCTTTTCCATTTGCAGTTGGGTACATACTGGGGTTATAAGGGATAATGGAAGAAAAGAAAATGGAAACTATAAGGATATAGGGGTTATATTGGGGTTATATAGGGGTTTTAGGGAAGATCTTGGGGTTGTAAGGGATAATGGAAAAGATAATGGAAACTACTATATTTGGGTTATATAGGGTTTAGGGTTTAGGGTTGGGGTTATAAGGGATAATGGNNGAAAATGGAAACTGCTATATAGTATCTTGGGATTTTCTTGAGATAATGGCATCTGCACCAACGGCTATGCTCAGGCTGGCCAGAACGTCCAGACCTGCCAGTTGTCTTCATCACATTCATTTTCACTTGTCTGAACACCCCTGCTCCTACAAGCCCCGAGTAGAGTCGAGATCCTCAGCCTAAGTACTCCGGACATCCCTGCACCAGGAGCTTGAAATGACTCAAGGCCTGAAACGTATCACAGCCCTTCTTGACGAGGGGGCTAATGCGTGACAGGATTGAAGTGTTGAGCTCCGTCCTCGTTGGGATCGTAGCACCGCGAGATTGACAAGTCCTGATTCAAAAAGCAGGTGAGCATCCAAGATTCATGAGGCCCTTTAACAATCTCAAATTGGGGAGGATAAGGCTAAGGGCCTTGGTTATAACGCCATTATCCACATGCGAATTCTGCTGCAATGTTCTCGTAAGCTACAACTGAACAAGCTGGCTAACAAACAAGTCGCGGGATCTAGAGTCGCCAAGCTGCGAAGCGGGCAAGCTTTTGCAGGGCCGTCAAGCTGAACGGAAGCACCTAAGATTCAGATGCGCCAAGCTGGGCAAACAAATGTATGTACGTACGTACGTACGT
>CAJNIZ010044180.1:0-25145 GCA_905231905.1 Symbiodinium pilosum | reverse complement strand
TCCTTTGCCATGGGACCGATACAGTACATCTGCATCTGCATCTTGGCCTTCCTGGGCTTCGGGGTCTCTACAGAGGGTTTAGGATAAACCCTAAACCCTGAACCCTAAACCCAAAACCCTAAACCCAAAACAGAAAATGCAGCGCTTGCCACGCTGTAAATGCAACCAAGAGGTGGCTGAGCATCTCTCAAGTTTCCTCCTCGGAGCCCGCAGAAACTTTAGGGTTTAGGGTTTAGGGTTTAAAAGGAACCCCATCAAAGGCGTATAGTATAATATAGTATAGTAAAATATAGGACAGTATAATATAGTATAATATACTATAGGACCGTATAGTATAGTATAGTATAATTTAGTATAATATAGTATAGCATAGGCCAATAATGTTGATAAATCCCATGGTTGCACTCCAACTCCGCGTCCTCTACTTTAGCACGGCTCGTCTTTGAGGCCAGCCGTACCTCAAAATGCAGCTGAGTAGTTGTCGAAAGTGACGGCTTCTTGCTTAGGGTTTAGGGTTTAGGGTCTTGAACCAAGAAATGTTGGGGTTACCCGTGAGAGGGGTGCAATGTAAAAGCTAGGGGACTTGTTGTAAGCTAGTGCCCTTTTTGGCATCTCCAAAGTATAAGGGGCCATGTTATAGAGTTCTCACACTGAAAAGTTCAGAACTGGTTACGACTGCTATCCTTGTTGTGATTGCTATTAGTACTAATCTCGCGATTCTTGTAGATGAACCTTGATGCTGGCGTCAGTTTCAGCTGCAGGCCTGCCCTGTTGAGACATGCCTTGCAGCAGGTAGAACATGGTAAAGGATGCTTTTGACATCTCAAGGATCGGGAAAAGTCCAGAAGTCATATGCCTTTGCAGACGATTCTCAGGGCCGAGTCACTAACATTATCGTGGACAAGCAGCTGAGGGCTGCAGCGTCAGCTGATGAGCTTCTTATACGTTGTTAAACCTTAGGCTAGCCTGTCAAAAGACTCTCCACAAAGAGACGACAAACTCAAATCCAACATCAGCCAAGCTGCGCGGTGCTTCAGCGCAACGGATGGGATGGAGGATCCTCCTGGTCGTATCTGAAATGTTCTATCTAGAAACTGGCAATCCAGCTAATGAATTTCAAAAAGACTGAAGTAATAATTGCTATAGACGATCCCTGTATACTCCCCATTATAATCCGTAGTCTGTAGAGATCCAGGACACCCACTGAACAGAATGACTGCCGCTTGGCCTCACATTTCTCAGCTCGGTCACTATCAACAACTCAACCCGGTTGAGGGACTTAGGGTTTAGGGATTTAGGGTTTACGCATTTAGGGTTTAGGGTTTAAGGATTTAGGGCTTAGGGATTTAGGGTTTAGGGGAAGTTGAGGGCCCCTGTATATGGTAGTTTCCCCCCAAAAAAAGACCCTCAACTACTATAAGTCGTATGGTAGGAACCCTCAAAAGGGGCTTCATATCCAAAAATGAACCTGTCTCTGCTCACGACGGAATCCGTGCTCAAGAAGAAACCCTGAGCCCTGAAGCCCGGAACCCTAAACAGGTTCAGGGTTTAGGGTTTAGGGTTCAGGGTTTAGGGTTTAGCGTTTAGGGTTTAGGGTTAACCCTAAAACCCAAGCCCTGACCCTGAACCGTCCATGAAGCCTGAACCTTTAACCCTAAGCCCCAAATCCCTAAACCCTAAACCCTCAATCCCTAAACCCTAAATCCCTAAACCCTAAACCCTAAAACCCTAAACCTTAAATCCCCCAAAAAAAAGTAGAGCCCAAACCTTCCGTAGGCGAGGCCGGCGTTTCCCCACTGAGTCTTGTCAGCCAGGACTTTGTCCGAGAAAGGCTCCTTGGGTATGTGGGTAGTTCCCAAAATTAGGGCCCCAAACTTGGTACCCCTAAATTAAATGCCTTAATCTAACATGTAACCCAAATGGGCCCATAACTTTGAGAAGAACCCATGTCACTTGTGTTTAGGGAGATCTAGATCTCCGCCAAACCCCTAAACTGAGCTTGCCCCAACCTCCTGTTTGCTACATGGTTGCTGCGTGATACCAGAAAGCATTTACCAAAGATCTAGAATGGGTCCCTACACTCTAAACCCCTAAACCCTAAACCCTAAACTGGGTCAACATCTACCAGCCCTGGACTCTCTGCTCTGTCACTGACTATGGCTATGGCAGGCATGCCAAGCTGCGGGGACAAGTTGTGTTGCGTCATGCAGCACAAACAATGCCATGTGGCAGCCAAGTAGACATCTCGGCATGAAGTGTATGAGTTCCCAAAACTAGTACTTCCAATTTGCTTGAGATTTCCTTTGGCCTTGTGGAAGCCTGGAACACTCTTTTGCGGACTTATGCGGCACTAGTTGGTGGCTGCAAGTGGTTGCATTTAAGGGCACGGCTCCAAACATGTTGGAGTTCCGACCCAGCATGGGTTGATTCCTATCCCGATCCTAGTTTGCTACAGTCAAGCTTGAGCACAAATAGACACCGGTGCGTTGTAACGAGCGTCCCCTGTGTGGCGCCGCTTCTCCGCACATGCTGAGAAAAGTAGAGGTACCTCAAAACTAGTGCAGGGCGACACACGAACCCCATAACCCCACCCAGGAACAAGAGCTGATGGTCAGAGCTATGGCAGCTACTCACGGGCACCCCATTGGACAAGCCAAGTACGAGTTGAATGGGTAGACGGCGAAACTCCTAACCCTCGCAAAACACACTGAAACGCATGAAGACTCTTTCTGTGGCTAGCTGGTTCAATGCCTTGCATGTGAGCTGCCAGCACTGTACTAGTCGCTGGAAGCAATTCCTGAACCTTAGGATGATTGTAAGCATGCACCTCCAGAAACCAGTGGGCTGGGCTGTGGCCCAGCATGCAAAAGTCATTGATCAGTTGGAGCCGTAGCAGGTGTCCAATCAGAAGTACACATGACAGTGCCCTACTTCTACTGCCTCACCACGCTCACCCTCCTGCTATGCAGGTTTTCCTCGCGGCGACCGCTTGTAGAGTTGTGTGTTGCTTAAACGCCCCTATCCCACTTGTGCAGTGGTCCATGGTTTCCAAAAGCCGGGGCGACCTTCAGTCCATTTCAGACCTCAAACCCGGATTTCTAAGACAAACTGCGCGGTGTACGCTTCCAGCACTGCCGATCTAAACCGTGCCTGCACTGGAGTAAGGTTCAAACGGTTGCATGTGCCTGCAACATGGTGCAACATCATGTACACAAAGGTAACCAGAGCACCTGACAACAGCAGAAATCTCTTGCCTGCGTGAAGGTGGTGCTCACACGCATAAGCTCTTTTGAAAGACGGCGACCGAGGAACCATCAGTCTTAGTAGTAAGTGCTGAGGAAGGTCCCACGGATGGACTTTCCCCGTTGCATCTGCCCCTCGCTCAGAAAGAGGTCTGCCGGCTGACAGGCGGCGAGCTGCGTGTAGGGCACCTGGGCTCTAAGGTTGAAACCATGGGCCCCTAGTATGGGCCCTTAACCCTGGGACCCTTATATACCTACTATATACCCTATATGTACCCTTAAGGGTCCNNCCCATATTAGGGGCCCATACTTTTACCCCTTGATGGGCCACAAAACGCAACGCCTCCTAAGATGAGCCTGTAAAGCTCAGGAAGCCATGAAACCTTGGGTCCCTGGTTTAGGGCTTAGGGTTTAGGATTGAAGGGTTTAGGGTTTAGGGTTTAGGATTTAAGGGTTAAGGGTTTATGGTTTAGGGTTTAGGGAGGTCTGAGGCCTCAAAAACTCAATCATGACATAGTACAAGGACCTGGAAAAGAGGCCCATAGCTGTTGCAAACTCCTGCTTCAGCCTGGTTACATGAAACTTGCTGACATGTTGGCGTATTTCTCTTGCTTGGGAATTCTGACTGCAACTCAGAGGAACAGCAAAGCACGAAGATGATCATGTAATACTGGACATTTCCATGATGACTCCCACACTTACTTACAAGACCTTCTTGCAAGTATGAAGACAAAGGGATAGTGGCAATAACCCATGAGAACCTGATGAGCAGGCTCTTTTTTTCCTGAGAGCTTTGCGAAGGGTTTCTATAGTGGATCAGGTTGTCTATACGGTCTATAGGATGGCCGATAGTTCTGGCTCGAGGGCCTTCCAGCTGGCTGGACTGTTCCTAACCAACACTCGAGGGACCGAGCAATGGTTTGTGGCCTTCCGTTGCTGGAAGAAGGGGTTTCTGTTGCCTTCGTTGGCAAGGTGGAGTCTTGGGAGTTACAGGTGACTTTCTTTCGCTGCCTGGGTTCGGACACCAGAGTGACGGTGCAAGGTGCTTTCACTTCAGGCAACTGGACCCTGTATGGTTATCGGGTTTCAGGCAGGGCTTTTGGCCTCCCTTTACTGGTTCCCACAGACGAGTCAAAGGTTTTCCCGGAGCCCGCTTTGGAGTGCAAGCATTTCCAGCAGTGTGTGGAGTTGTGCTGTGGCATAGGCGGCATCTCCATAGGAGCGCAGCAGCTTGGTTGGCGAACCAAAGTCTTTGTCGACCATAGTGACTTGGCTTGCAGGACCATTGTCAGCAACGGCAGCCAGGTACTTTGCGGCAAGGTCGAAGACCTTTCAGTACAAGCAAGAGTGCACGAGCTTCTAGAAGGAGAAAGGGCCGCCATTTTGGCCGGCTTTCCGTGCCAGCCATACTCCATTTTGGGTTCGGGCAAGGGTCTAAAGGACCAGCGTGGTCAGACTCTAATTGCCATCCTTCGTATCGCATGGCTGACTAGAGCAAGCTCTGTCATTCTAGAATGTGTAGCTGAAGTGGCACAGTACGCTGATACCATGAAGGTGATTCAGCACTTCGCCGATGTCATGAACTTTCAGGTACAAACAACCATTCTGGAGTTGGCAGAACAGTGGCCGGCTCGGCGTAGGCGATGGTGGGCGGTCATGGTCCCGAAAGGCGTAACCTTTACCTCGTGTAATTGGGAAAAAGATGGTCGTTTCAGCAGCATTGAAACCGTGTTGCCTCGTTGGCCGAGTTGGCCTGTGGCGGAGGAAGAAAACCTTCGATGGACGGAGGCAGAGAAGTGCAAGTATGATGACCCTGATTACGGTCAGGACTGCCGTCGCTTGGAACTGACCGGAGTCATGCCGACAGCTTTACACAGCTGGGGCAACGCGCTTCAAGCGTGCCCGTGCGGGTGCCGCAAGCAGAGCTTCTCGGACGATAGACTTCGCAGTTTTGGTCTTCGCGGCTTCGCCATTTGGTCTGAAATCATTCACGACTTGCGTTTTCCTCACCCCCGGGAGGTGGACCTTAACACGTTGCCCGCTGACATCGTATTGCCAGACACTCCTCGTGATGCCCTGTGTCTGGTGGGACAACTAGCTGCGCCCACGCAAGCCTTGTGGGTGCTCTCGCAGGTCCAGGGATGGATTCAAACAAGCTATGACGGCTTCTCGGCCACCGTGCCTGCAGTCTGCATCGAGCAGTTCAAGCAAAGACTGCTTTTGACTCAGCCTGGACTTCCACAAGCACAGCATGCCGCACCCTCTCCGCATGGGTTGATTAGTCCGGTCTCCCCAGCATCCTGTGTTGAGCTGCCAGCCACGGCGGCCACCTCCTCTCCCTTAGGGTTCCTTAGTCCTGACCCTAATGCGCGTTCCTTTTCTCAGGCAACAGAGGAACAACCGCAGGAACTGAAGGCCATTGCGCTTCCCTCGACACAATCCCCATCCCTAAGTTTTCTTCTTCCTGAACCCCGTGCATGGGCGTCCGAGCAGGAACAGAATGGCTTCCGACTGAACCAACAAGCAGTCGCACTTGCCGTGCAATTCTGCAGCCCATTCGGGACACTGAGCTTCTGAGTGGCCCGATTGCCGTTGATGTTAGACCACCTGCTGCTGCCCAGGGTGCGGGCCTTTCTGATACTCTAATCTGGGTTGCACTTCGGCAGCTAAGCATGCTAGGGCATGATGAGTTTGTACGCATTCTGCCGCCATCAGTTGCCACTTTGATACTCGAGCGCCAGCCTGACCAACTTCGGCGGTGCACTGATCCACTTGGGCCGTCAGCGGTAGGCACCACTTTGCTAGTGGTGTTTTCCCACATGATGGCCATTGGGCCCTTCTGGTCCTTAAAGTCATGTCAGAAGGCAGCGTTCAGCCGCTCTTGTTTGATGGCATCGCAGGTCGATCGGCGCACGCAGCTGAGAAGATAGCCTGGAGGATTGCTCAGCTCTGGAACAGATTTGCCCTTCCTCTGCAAAAATTCTGCTGGATTCCACAAGAAAGTGCTTACAGCTGCGGCGCAATCGCCCTCCTGCACGCGAGCCAGTATCTTCTTGGCAGTCCAGCTCCTCTCTGGCATCTTTTGCCAGGACTAAATGCGGCCGCTACTCAGTACGGAGGCCTAGCCCGTGTTCGAGCTGCAGGTGGCCTTTCAAAAGAACAAGAGCAGGAGTTCCGCAAGATCCTGCTGGATAGAGGAGTAAAGCCAACCCTGGTTGATGAACGAATTGCAGCCGCAGTGGCACGAATTGGTGCTGCCCCCTTGGCAAAGGCTCTGGCTCATAGGAATCCTTGGCCAGCTCTGAAGGCGGCTGCTTCCCAACCAGCCTCATCCTTTAAGTTCGTGACGGCTGACGAACTTGAGGCACAAATCGAGAGCCGAGCGACGAGCCAGCGCTTTGGGTCGGCCGTTCCGCAAGGCAAAACTAAGAAGCAAGGCAAGACCTCTAGAAAGCAGCCCACTGCTCTTCATGTTGACCCCAGTCACCTGCAACTTCTGCAAGGCAGCTTTGTCGCGGCTGGAGGGGGACCTCTGGCCCAACTTTCATTTCATGAGGTCCAAGCTCAAAAGGTTGGGGTCGCGTTTTGCACCGCAGCGCAAATGCAACCGTTTCTTGCTGATTTTCACACGCTCAGCATAGATGCCTTAGCTTTGGTGTCAACAGCAGTGCTCCCTGACGACATTCTGGCAGGCCTGCCGGCAACAACCATCCGATACCCGGCAACGTACGCTCCAACAGGTGAGCCCATCCTAATCCGGGGGACCATCCTCCAGTTGGGCGATGAAAGCGTTGAGCTAGCGAAACAAGACATCACCGAACTCGAACCAGTGCAGACAGTAGCAATGCGCATGTCGGTGTACAAGGATGAGGCAGGTCTGGACTGGCAGGAGTTCAGCCAAGCCCCAATCAAATGCGTCTTTGGAAAGTTCCCTTGTGCAAAGACAGCGCCTGCTCGGGCGACTGTCCTCGCTTTCACTGTGCGGTGGACGAACCATTGGAACAATTGGTTCTTGACGTCTGGGCACGGCAATGGGCTAAGATTGACGGGGGACGCACCTCCTGTTCAGAGGCAGCCGCTTTCCATGCATTGCTTCGCGTTCCCGCTTCGTCTCTCAAACATTTTCAGTGTGCGCAAGCCCAAGGTTTGTACTTTGAGCCTCGGTCTAAGGATGGCTTCAATGCTCACCCAGGTTTTGCGGTCGTGCGGCTGCCACAAGCTGACCGCGCAGCTGCCCAACACGCTTTGCGTACCTGCGAGAAGGCCCTGTGCCTTGCCAGGCTTGGCCGTAAGTGGGGGCTTCGAGTCCGCGAGACGGACGAGGAGTCGGTATTTGCGGCCTTTCGGCCGGGTGTCCCCTTTATCAAAGTTGCTGCTCACTTTAAGTGGCGCATCCACCCTTTGCCCTGTGGCATCCAGCGCCAGCAACTGGCCGCGCTTCTGAAGCGCTGGAAGTGGACAGCACGTCCATTGCAGCCTTTGAAAGGCGATGCTTCGGGCATGGCCTGGCTTGTGGGCTCGGAGAGCGAACCTCCTTCTACTGCTTTGCCGGTTGGGGAGGACTATGCATTGGTTACTTTGCAGAAGGGTCTCTCACAGGGGCCGACGCAGGTTCCAGTGCGCGCCTCTCGCAAAACCAAGCGCCACATCATTTATGATGATGGCGAGCCAGGGCCATCAGAGAGCGATCCGTGGGTTTTGGGGCCTGATCCCTGGGCAAAAGCCGCCACTGCAATCAAGCCTCCACCGGGTCTTTCACTCCCCTCAGCAGGAGCCACCGCAGCGAGCACAAAGCTTGACAAATTGAGGCAGGAGCTCAAGGATGGCGTCACAGAAACTGTGCATGGCAACGTCAAGGGGCTTCTGCACTGAAGGATCTCTCTGCTTCACATGAGGATCGCTTCAAGAAGCTTGAGGTCTCTGTCTCAGAGCTTCGGTTGCAGAATGAAAAATTTGAAGGTTGGTTCTCCTCTTTCGGCAAGCAGGTGTCGGACAATGCATCCCACCTTCAGGCTTTGGATGGGCGTCTCGAAAAGCAGCAGCGCCAACTTGCCCAGGTACATTCGGAGGTCTCCCGCACGGCGGAAGCAGTCAATCAGACTGTTACCAGTGCGGTCGGTGCACTGGGAGCACAGCTTGGCGAGCAGCTGCAGGCCCAGATGAAGCAGCAGACTGCACTGCTACAAGAACTCACAGCCAGCAAGAAAGCGAGATCAGAGTGACTAGGGCGACCCGGCTGTCGCGCGGGCAGCGACAGGCCGAACTTGTACCACCGCCCATCTAGATTATTGAGCTGGATCCTATGCATTCTGCTTCTCATGTTGCCTGCTGAAGCTGTCACGCTTGATAGCCAACGTTATGGTGAGGCCGACCATCCTGGGCCATGCAATCCTGACTTGGTGTATGTGGGAGCCTCCAACCCATCCGGTTTCCGGCAAAAAGAGCACATTCTTGCCCAACTGGGCCCTGGCATATGGCAGCTGAGTGAGACTCAGCTATCTTCTGCCACAATCCCTTCGTCTTGCCGTGCCCTGCGCTCACAATGCAGGGCCATGCAACGTGATGTTCGTGTTCATACAGGGGCTGGGGCCCCCACCAGATCCAATAGTGACTGGGCAGGCAGTTGGAGCGGGGTCCTAACTGCTTCAGATTTTCCCTCCCGCCCTCTGAGCATCCCCTGGGAAGATGGCGCGTATCAGACAGGGAGGGTGCAACTTGTTCAGCATTTTATAGGGCACCTCGTTTTTACAACGGCAAATGTGTACGGTTTTCCCTCAGGGTACACCTTTCCGGATGCCCAGAATCGTACAGAGCTGCTCTTGTCAAACCTCACTAGAGAACTTGTGATCGGAGGACGAGGAGCCAGGGCCATCTCCGGTGATTTTAATCACGACGCCAGTGCTCTGGATCAGATTGCCATCTGGCGACGTCTTGGATGGGCCGAGGTCCAGGAGGTTGCCAATTGTTGGTGGGGTCGCCCAATCTCTGTAACATGTAAGGGGGCGACTCAACGGGATTTCATATTCCTTTCGCCTGAAGCTCTGGCCATGTTGAGGGAAGTCCATGTTCAAGATGATTTTGCAGAACATTCCACTGTAATTGCTGGACTGAGAATCGACACTGGGGTCGAACGATATCAGTCCTGGCCGCTCCCGGCAACCATCCCGTGGGGCAAGACTGATACCGAATCTTGGCAAGCGTCTGTTGGTCCGTTCACCCATCAGACTGCCAACTCCACGCTCTGGCTGCGAGGTTTTTCGAAGCATTTTGAGGTGAGCCTTGATGGCTTCGTCCAGGGCTTGAGCAAAACGTCTGTCCCCCTCTGCACAATCATCAACAGTGGCCTCCCCGAAACCACATCGTCCCGAATAAGAACCGCTGAGCCACGGACTTTTGTGCCTAGAACTGAAACAGCGGTACCGCCAGTTGAGGCGGATTCAAAGCTTGGTCCACTCGCTCAGGGGTGGCAAATCCACAGCCGAAGCTTGCACCTATAGACTGCAGTTGTGGCGAGCGATTCTTGCATCAGCAGGGTTCCATCCTTGCTTTGCGGATTGGTACCCTCACCGCACCGTCAAACTGCAGGGCACGCCGCCCGAACTTCCGCAGCAACTGCCGACAGCTACCTTTGCTCAACGGCTTTTTGAGGGTTTCAGGGAGAATTTTCGCAGGTTCGAAGCCTGGCGCGCCAGTCAGCGAAGCACGATTCTGAAAGCCCGATATGAGGAGCATCGAAATCTGCTCTTCCAGGATCTGAGGGATCCATGCCCTGATCAGGCAGACTTTTTGGCGCAGCACAAAACTTACTCGATCCTTGCGCATGATGCCAGTTCAGGCCGGGTTCTGCTTGACGAGGGTATCCCAGACAAAGGCATATCCACATGGCATGTTGCCGGCTCTCCAATTGATGTTGAACCAGTGGGGCCAGAATGTCTCCTTGCGCGGTCCGGCTGTGTGCCTCACGAAGGGATGGAGCTGGACCATACACTGGTGATCTCCCGCTCAGATGAAATCCTGCGTGAATTTGAAGATTTTTGGCGCCTGCGTTGGAACAAATCCTCGGATGGTTCCGGGGGGTGGGATCGACTGCAGGCTTTTGCCTCTGCTTATTTTCCCAATTTGCGGATACAGCTTCCGCCGATCACTGTCGAGATATGGAAGGATGCTCTCAGGCGCTACAAGCCCAGGGCAGCCAGGGGTCCTGATGCCTACAGCCATTTGGACTTGAAACAGATGCCGCCGCATCTCATGCAACAACTTCTGGACTTTCTGCACTCCATCGAGAATGGGGACCGTGCTTGGCCTGCGCAGTGGACTTTGGGTTTCGTCCTCAGCTTGCTAAAGCCGGGCCGCGCCCCAGACTCAGTTAATGCATACCGACCCATTGTCATCCTGTCAGTCTTGTACCGCACTTGGTCCTCAGCGCGAGCTCGACAGATCTTGCAGGCCATTGAACCACTGACGCCATCTCATGCACTAGGCTACATGCCAGGACGTGAGGCTACTTCCATGTGGTATCAGCTTGAGGCGCTGATTGAAGTCTCTGTCCAGTCTGGTGCCGAGTTGGCTGGATTCGCCACGGACATTGTAAAGGCTTTCGAGAATCTTCCGAGAGAGCCATTGTTTGGTGTCGCCAGGGGTCTCGGCCTGCCGGATTCTGTGTTGCAGCCTTGGTCTACTTGTTGAACAGCTTAGAGCGTAGATTTGTTATTCGCAAATGTGTTGGCAGCTCCCTTGGAGCGTCTTCAGGCTTTCCAGAGGGCGATCCACTTAGCCCGTGCGCGATGTGCATTGCAGTACTCGTGTACCACCGTTACATGGAGATCTATGAGCCCCGCCTGACGGCACATTCATATGTGGACAACTGGGCGCACACAGCTACAAATGCAGCGGTGGTGGCGCGGGGAATCTGCCTTTCCCAATGTGTCTGTGATATGCTTTCTCTGGAACTTGACATGGACAAATCTTACGTGTGGGGCCTCTCAAGCAGCACGCGCAAAGAGCTGCAGTTGACAGGCCTGCCGGTGGTCACGCATGCGCGGGAGCTTGGGGGATTTTTGACCTATCAAGGTCGCACGCACAACCGTGAACTGGTCAAGCGATGTTGCAGCCTGGGCCCTTTGTTTCAAAAGCTACGTAGGTCTTTGGCTCCGCTACCATTTAAGCTTCAAAGTCTTGCTGCTAAGTTCTGGGCAAGGGCTTTGCATGGTGCCTCCGCCTGCCCTCTGGCAGAAGCTCACTTGACTGCTCTGAGAAGCAAGGCCATCCAAGCACTCCAGGTGAACACAGCGGGCCTTAACCCCCTGATTCGTCTCAGTGTTTCGGGACATCCGGACGCTGATCCGGGCTTCTATCAGTTGTGGCGTTGCGTCAGTGATGCTCGCAGAATGATGCGAAAGCATGCCGATCTTGTTGTGCATTGGCGCCAGTTCATGCGCCAGTTCGATGGACGTTTGCACCACGGGCCTTTCAGCAAGCTCCTGGTTGTCCTTTCCCAGGTGGGTTGGCACATTACCAACCCGCCGGCTGCGATTGATCACCAAGGCCTCTGCCACAACATGCTGGCAATACCGAGAGCGCTTCTGAGGGAACGCCTCGAACATGCCTGGCTTCAGCATGTCAGTTCTCGAGTGCAACATCGCCACCACATGTGCGATTTGTATGGCCTGGAACCGGATCTGCTACAACTCGACACCGCGCGAATGTCCGCTTTGGACCTGGCACGCCTCCGAGCCTTGCAATCTGGGGCGTTTCTTTTTGGTAGCGAGCATGCTGTGCATGACCGCGAGCAAAGCGGGCTCTGCGTGGAATGTGACCTTCCGGACACACGCCAGCATCGCATCTGTGTATGCCCCAAGTATGCAGCCTACCGCCCCAATGGTGTGAATCTTCCGGAGGCATGGGAGGCCACTGCAAGCTGTGTACGGAACCACTTGCTCCCTCCGGCCAATCCTCATCTGGGTGGATTTCTTTCTTACCTGCATCACTTGCCAGACTGTACTGGGCACTTAAGTGGCAGTCCCAGTACGAACGGACGCCATTATCTCTTCACGGATGGCAGCTGTCTGCAATGGGGATTTGCCAGTTTAGCCATTGAGGCATGGGCTGTTGTTTGTGCAAGCACTGGTGAGGTCATCGGTAGTGCCCCGGTGCATGGCATGCTGCAGACGGCTCCGTGGGCCGAAATTTTGGCAATCCTTTGCGCTTTTAAAAGGACAGTCAGATTTGGCTTACAAGTCACCATTTGGTCGGATGCCTTGCATGTTGTAGAACAACTGCATTTTCTCCTAGCAGGTGGCATCCTTGAGGATGATTGCGCAAATCATGATATGTGGTTGCAGATTCAGCTAGTGCTCGAACAGGTACCAAGTGATGCGGTCTCAGTCCAACATGTTCATTCACATTTGGATGCTGCACGTTTGACATCGCCTCTTGAAGACTGGATCAAGCAATGGAATGATGCAGCGGATCGCACGGCAACAATTGCAAATGTCAATCGCAGTGTGTCCTGCAAGGAGGCCCATGCTAGGGCACTGGATTGGTTCCAACATAACGCTCAACTGTTGCGTTTTTGGCGCCAGCTGTACTTCGACATTGCGGGTGCTACTCTTGGACAGCGCCCATCTCACAACCATGCTGATGTCGGCGACCTGGAGTTTCCCGACGGCCAGATCCTCTGGATTGAGCGGGTGGACACCACAGCAGAACGGGTCCCAGTGAATTGGTGCGAAATTGCGTGCACGGAATGCCCGCATCTTCCAGCAGACTTTGTCAAAGACCTTGTTCAGGCATTCCTAGATCTTGACAGCGTTTCTTTGCAAGCCTGTACAGTTTCTTGGTTTGAGCTAGTTTTTCTACTTCATGAAACATCTGATTTGGCTTTTCCGGCCATTTGTCCAGTCTCGGGCTGTTGGCGGTCGGCCAGGGATGTGCCGTATAGACCGTACAGGACGCATGTTGCAGTACAGTTGCGTATGATACGGAAAGTCTTTACTTTGGCATTCCGAGCGGCTGGGCTAGAGGATGTGTTGTGTGACGATGTGGATGTTACTGCTTGTGGGATCTCCATGCCTATTGGGGGTTTGATTTTGGGCTGCCCAGAAGCCAGTTTGAATGCTGCTCGCCAAAAATTGGCGATTTTTGCACGGGCAAGAAAGATCAGAGTGATGGCTGATCTCGCCAGGCCCATTTAATCTGCCGAAGAACGGCAGCAGACCATGACCACCGGACTTCAGCTGGCTGCACTGCTCGATCTGTGCACCAGCATCCAACGTGTGTGCTATAGGATGGCCGATTTTTAGATATGAGCCATAGTCGTAACTCCTTGTATTTGCATGAATAAGTTTCTGTAATGGTCCCTATATAGTCCCCTAGACAATCCCCTTTAAGGATTGGTGCGTGATTGATGGGATGACGGATGAGGTTGTCGTGAGGCTGGTGGCATGATGTGAGGTTTCTGTACGGGCCTTGCTAGTTTGATGGCATGATGCGCTGTTTTCACACGTGTTAGCTCTACTTATAAATTATATCGAAGTCCATCCTTAAGTTTTCGCGAGGCTTTCGACAATGTAGCTCTGACGAACATAATAAACTTCCCAAAAGTGTTGCAAAAGGTTTTCGTTTGTTTTTGTTTTGATTTCCGTGAAGGTGGCGTCTATAGGATGGCTTGATGTTTGATGGATGGAATGATGTAAATGGGATAGTGTGATCAGGGTCTTGTTCGGCGTTCGTGAGGCCTCGGATGGGATGTTAGTGGTATACTGTGAGATTTTCGTACGGCTTTCGTGAGGTAGCTCTTATTGAGTCGTATGTTTCTACATTAAGAAAGCATATTTTACAGTTACGGACGGGTGCGTGTATACGAGGAGACATGAACAGATGAAATGATGTTAGATGTCGCGGTGCTGACTACCGCGCTGCTCCAAACGCTTTCAGCACACTCGTTCTCTAGTTTAAGACCAGCATCCAAACCCTAAACCCTAAACTCTAAGCCACACTTAAAGTCCAGATTGCTTCCGAAGCTCTTCCGGATCCAGCCCTCTACATCAAACAAGAAGGTCATGAAGCAGGATTGACAAGGTTTAGGGCTTGGGGTTTGGGGCCAAACTACTTGAGAACCTTATAAAGACCAGCTCTTTCGCCCCAGTTGCTGCACCGTGAATCTGCGCGTTCTCGGGGCCCTCCGTAACGTCAAAACATCTGAACTGGATCACATGGTGATCCTCACCTCAGAGCGCAGAATCTACAGGTATGATGCTGAACGCCTTAGGTGCTGTGAAGCGTCGCATTCTGGACAGATTGGGTGGTTAGGAACAGATTCAAACCCTAAGCCCCAAGCCATCTCTTTGATGCAGAAGCTGTATGCTAAGAGCCCTGCCGTAGGGAAGAGGCTTGCACGGCTCGAACTGCACGAAATACATCTCTGCCTGCAGCGGGGGCACCGACACTAATAGTAATAGTAGTAATAGTAATAGTTATAATCATACAACAGTACAAATGATTAGTATTCCTAATAATAACAATAGTAATAGAGGTCAGGAAAACTTGCGCATGCGGGTTGTTGGACCCTCCGCACCTTCCCAAACTGGCATATCTTGTTGAAGGCTTCTCTGGTGCATTCGCGCGAAGCAATCCAGCCAGTCCCAAGGGACCAACCGAAGACCTGTTTAGGGTTTAGGATTATATTTTCTGTAATGGAAAATCAAATGGAAATGAAAATGGAAAATGAAATATAAGCTGGGGAATACATGGATTTAAGCTTTAAAGAACTTAATTTAAGTTACTATGTTGGGCAAACCATATTCATGACCATATATCCTTAACAGCAACCCAGCAAAAAGTCGTAGTGCCCAACGACAGGGCTTAGCAGAGTCAACCTGAAGACACCCAAGGCCGCCTCTGAACACCAAGAGGCCTTTTGAGTATGTAGGGTTTAGGGTTTAGGGTTTGGGGTTTAGGGTTCAGGGTTTAGGGCTCAGGGTTTAGGGTTTAGCGGATTTCCACCTAAACCCCAAACCCTAAACTCTCCGGAAGCTCAACTTTTAGGCTCCTGCACATCGCGCCTGATTCTGATAGCCCTCGCTGTGGGCAAAGAGAACCTCAGCTTCAGGAGCCAAGGCCTATATATTCCTATAGATTGGGTACTACCCCCCCAGTAACAGTCTATATTTGTGGTGCTATTAAGGGCTATATATATAAGCATATCATGATTCTTATCCAACTTCTCCTGAGTGGGAGCAGTACCCAACCTATAGAAAGGGTTCTATATATCCCTAGATACCCCTATACATCCCTGTACACCCCTATGTATCCCCTATAGCCCCTTTGAATTTTTTGGGGAACCCAGGTTGTTGCGCTACTCTGCCGGTGTAAATGACGACCACGCTGTTCGTTGCTTCGCGGAACTACCAGCAAGGAGACACTTTATGGGTTTTAAAGCCAGGGTTCAGGGTTTGGGGTTTAGGGCTTCAGGTTTAGAACCTAAAAAAGGTTGAGCATATCTGCCAGTCTGCATGTTACGACGGTTTGGGGATTAGAGTGATGAGCCCAGCAAGATTACAGCACGCCCAAAATCTTCATGAGACGTTGACCCTTTCTGAAGCTTTTTTGGGTGATCTCTCAAAACAAGGATTCCACTGTGGTTAACAGCAGAGGCAGGGATGCTTTACAAACCCTATATGGGCACCAAATACCACAGTCCTTCTTCTACCCCTGTTTTTTGGAAACCCTCGTCCTTTAACTCACAATATAATCCCAGGTCTCATTTCTGTTCTTCTGATTCTCAGTAACGGGCGCTATATATCCCTTTGTCTATCCACTACATAGCCTATGCCCAAAACCCATACATAATCCCTACATGTGATATCTTAAGAGGAAGCCGTGCGGAGACGAGGAACATCATTGATGTCCCACTTGTTCTCTTCACAGAGCTTCTCCTAGTCCAAAAAAAACTTCAAGAATAGACCGGAGTTTAGGGTTTAGGGTCGGGTCCGGAAGAACATCAACTCCAGAAAGACTAGTCAAAGGACCATCAGCGAGCAGCCTGACAAGGGCACTTGAAAACTCAATGAAAGGTAAACTACTAGATTGCATTGTGGCTCCATTTTGTCACAGAAGCCAGATGGCAACGGCAAGGACAGATAAAAATCGCAGTTTAGTCAGGCTAAGAAAAGCCGAGTGGCTAAGATGGAGACCAGTGGGCGGTACGCCGGCACATAGATGATGCTGGCAGTGAGGAAATAATCCCATCGCTCGATAGCACTTCTGCTGTCTTCTCCTCAGTCTCGGCCAGTCTCCGAAGACAGTTTGGGATGTGGGGTGACCTGCACTTACAAGAACCTGCAATTCACAAGC
Organism: Symbiodinium pilosum; assembly: GCA_905231905.1. Classification (NCBI taxonomy): domain Eukaryota; class Dinophyceae; order Suessiales; family Symbiodiniaceae; genus Symbiodinium; species Symbiodinium pilosum. Next base: position 8,550 of record CAJNIZ010044180.1, on the reverse strand, counting down.
ATTCCTGACAACATCAACTTAAAACATCTACGCCGCGTCTTATTCGCTGAAGAAGTTTAATGGATGATTCTGCGAGTGCCGTCTGAAAAGAAAGGGTTGCCTCCACTTCAAGGTTCTCCGTGAATAAATACTTGAGACAGAGGAAGGTGCAATAGCTACAACGCGAGCCGTCACCATATGACAGCCACATCCAATTACAGCCGATAGTGGGGTAAAGCACCATTTGCGCTGAGCCTCCCCACTTTCCGAAGAAGGTTCTGTACATCCAGCCAAGGTTGTTTCCAGTGAAGGGATCTTCCAGTGTCTTCAACTTCTGATGCTTGGACAAGGCGTCTTTGTGGAGCACATACCTGATCAAGTCCGCTAAAGCGCGGCTGCAGAAGGTTGTAACAACAAAGCCAACAATTTGTTGCAACCGATGTGTTCAATCTAGAAAGCTCACTTGAGAAGCAACAAAACATCAAGACGCCTGACACAGCCGAGAAACCACTGGAAGCGCCAGTTGCCAGCGTAGGGACGGTAGGCGAGTAGGAATGGCACCAGTGTCGGGTAGAGTTGCCTATCTGCAGGTTGTCAAGTGGTTGAAGGATGTTACCTGCTTAACACAATTCAGCGGAAAGCCAGGTGGATGACACGAACCAAGCAGAACTGCATGCATGCATGTATAAAGGCGACAGCCTTCTATATTGCCTGTAGCTGGGGTGCATTGCGCGCACGATGCTGAAACTGCAGACCACTGCGCATGACTACACTGGCACCAGAACGGCCAATCTCTCTCTAATTTAATTGGTTTCGCCCACCGTAGCTTGAGTTTGCTTACAGCCTGTGTTCCTTCGGCTCCGATTGCTGTATGAAGTTTGACAAATTAGAAGCCCCAGGACGTGAGCGCGCAGCTGAATGATTAAGTCTCCAAGCAACGTGTCCTCGTGCGACAAAGCAACGAGGCAAACAGATACATATTTCAATGTAAAGAAAACAGAATCCCTATCAACAGCAGTACAGGAAGTCCTCATCATTTGGACTGTAGTCTAGTTTCCTACTATTCTTCTAGTAACCCCTATGATACTTTCCTGTATAATTTCCCGACTCTATCAACCCCTTTAAGCAGTTAAGACCCTAAACCCTAAACCCTGTGCTATTTTCCCCCCCCCTTAAGGAGTTAAGACCCTAAACCCTAAACACTGCATGATATACCCCCCCTTTAAGCAGTTAAGACCCCAAAACCTAAACCCTGTAGTATAGACCCCCTTTAAGCAGTTAAGACCCTAAACCCTAAACTGCCCTAAACCCTACATTTCGAAAACTTCCTTTCTGTCTCCACCGAGTAACCCCACCACAGGGATGATGACAAGGACCAGGGACAGGAACATCCTGGGTTGCTGTCAAGGAACTTAAATTTAGTCACCATAATGGGTGTATATATATATATACACCCCTAGACCCTAAACCCTAAAGCCTAATCCTATCGTAGATTATAAGGTTTCCCCAATCTAATAACTTAAATCAAGGTCCTTAACAACAACCCAGAATCTGGAGGCCCAGGGATGATGGTAGGGCAAACCTTGGTTTCCCAGCTTTAAGGGTTTAAGATTTAGGGTTTAGGGTTTAAGGTTTAGGGTTTAGAAGGATTTGGGGTTTAAGGTCTAGGGTTTGGGGTTTAGGGCTTAGGGTTTAAGGTTTAGGGTTTAAGGTTTAGGGTTTAGGGTTTAGGAGGATTTGGGGTTTAGGGCTTAAAGGGCTAAGGGGTCGGCCTAGAGAGAGCACATAGGCATTTGTAATGTAGCAGCTTAAGAAAATACATGGCGCTGCATCAGGGTCCAAACAATTTGTGTTGGATGGACTTTCCTTAGAAGCTTCAAGTTTGGGCTTGATTTAGGGCTCTTGTGCAAAGGAACAAGTCTTCAATCCCCATGTGACCTTTCAGGACTTGGAGAGTTCAAGGGACGTAGTATCTACTCGAAGCCGGTGGTATAGCCCATTTTTTGACTTCGGCAACCCGGGTAAGGCCATTGATGAGGTAGAGCCGTTGTTGCGAAATCCCATGAACCTCCAAGGACCCTCAAGGACTACCCAGGAAGGACCTTGCATCCAACCCCTAATGCCAGCTTTTTGGGGGCACAAGCCAAGTAAATGCCTCACACTTGGACTCGAGAATTCAATACTGCACCCTGGTGGGGCAAGGATGGAGGACAACAACCAACTGACTTGTAGTTTAGGGTTTAAGGTTTAGGCTTCCTGCGTTCCATGTTGTGGGGGGGTTGTAGAGGTAGCCTCCGCATGAGCATTTCTGTGGGCGCGTAGATTGCGGGGTCAGCTGGGTGTTCGGCTTGGCTCCGCCAACAAATGGTAGTTTCCCTAACTTAAAGGGGACCCCAACATAAACCCAAAAATACTATGGTTCTGACTATAGGGACCCCTAAAAAGGTACACAGAATTTTGGGAGACCCTCAAACATGCCCATATTGATCCAGCGTTTCAAGTTTGAAGACTGTCCAGAAAGCTTACGCACTTACGCATTAACAAGCCTGCTACAGAGGGGCGAGTTCACCACAAAGAGATAGTAGGCCAAGACCATGCAGAAGAAGTTCCATTCGAAGACCGACGCAAAGGGCATGCATATCCCAATGAAAGTGTGATAGCAAATCATACCATAGGCACCAAAATAACTCAGAGGCGCTGAGCTAGCGCATAAAGCAGGAAAGATAATTTCCAACAGTGCACCGGTCCAGGCCAGAACAGTTGTCAAAACGCTGGGGTTGACATCCTTCGGGTAGTTTTTCAGCAAGATCTTGGCAAGGAAGCCCCTTGGGAGGAGGTTGGCTACCGCAGAATCCTTTGTGATGAAGGGGATGACATACTGGAACCAAGGTCCCATCTTGGAGACTCCTGCCCAACTCCACAGTGCCAACTGCACGCACTGCATCCCATTACGCCAATCTGTGAACATGAGGCATGCCAGCATGTAAACGTAGTGCTCACCGCGGCTTGCGAGGTAGATGGTGAAATCGAAAGTCGTGCACAGTCCCAGTGCCAAGTAGATGGGCACCAGCTGCCCCTGCCCCAGCTCTGGAGCCCGCAATGCACGCACAAGCGTGGCAATGTAGATTGCAAAGCTAAGCACGGCCAAAATGGAGCGCTGTCCGGGAACCTTGAATGCCAGGACTGACAACACTGCCCAGGGGTTCTATGTCTAACCCTAGAAAAACCAATATAAACCTACATTACCCTATATATCCCTATATGAGTAATGTTTTTGTTGGTGGTTGAACCTAGTAAGATAATGTTCCTTATATAAAATAGTATACCCCAAAAGGAGGATATAATCTTACTCTATATTGGGTACCATAGTGTCCCCAAAAAAAATACTACTCATATAACCTTGGTATGCTGCCAAGAGGCACCACGGCCGAGGTTCAGAACGTGGGCCACCCGCGGGAACAGAGGCGAGCAGATCGTCCCGGGCATCAAGAAGTGGATGCCTGTGCTGCCAAGGTGCCATTTGAAACCTGGGTTGCTGTTAAGGAACTTACATTAAGTTACCATAATGGGCGTGTATATATATATATACCCCTAAACCCTAAACCCTAAACCCCAACCTTAAGAATCAAAAGAGTTTCCCCCAAATATAGGAACTTAAACTAAGCCCAGAAACGGAAGCCCAAAAGGGATGAGGTAGCACCAAGGCCAAGGAGTCCATGAAGGATCTGATAGATGAGGAATCTCTTCCTAGGTTCCCCAGTAAACCCGAAAGAGGTTAAGGGTTTAAGGGTTTAAGGGGGTTCAAGGGTTTAGGGATTAGGGTTTAGGGATTAGGGTTTAGGTTCCCCAGTATTAAACCCCTTAAAAATAAGGGTACCCTTGTTCCTACTGTTCTTTCTTAATAAGGAGACCCCCAAATACAAAGGGCAAAAGGGTACTACTGGGATACCTAGCTTCATGTTCAGCTCGGTCAGGAGAGAAGCAGAGGTGTCCATGAAGAAGTATTGAAAGCCGAACCACCAAATGAGCCCGATTGGCACATAAGTGCCCAAGACTGCTGGCACAGGTAAGAAGGCGTTGTCCCTGAGCACTTTCTGGCTTGTAATTCGCCTTACTGGGTCCTTACAATAGTCCGTATCAACCCTAAACCCTAAACCCTATATCAAACAACAGTCCCTATATTCACCCCCCAGCCTAAACCTGAACCCTAAATCTTAAACCCGAAACGCTAGCTTCCATTTAATGTTCAATGTTCTTGCCTATATGATTCTCCATAATTGGGGGTAGCCCCACATGTCCCCATATACCCCTTTAAAGGGACCTAGGGTCTCCATTCATTTTCCATATTCTTTTCCATTTGGTTCTCCATTATTACCCAAGCATAAATGAGTCACAGTCTCTCGGGCAGTATCCCTTAACCTTACATAGCCCTATATATCCCTATGTCACCCTACATAACCCCCTACAACCCCATGTATCCCTATATGCCATAAAAAGCGCCAGTGAGTCGCAGTCTTTCTCGAAGGCTGGCCTTCTTCCATGATTCGCCTTCCAGCGGAACTTGACCGAAATTTAAGGCACCAGCTTCATGGCCAAGGTCCTTCTCCTTAAGTAGTGCCGTGTCCATCTGCGAATCCAAATCCGCTTTGGGACCAGGCAAGTTCCAAAATTTGCTGCTTTTGGGCCCAAAACTGAGGGAATCGAAGGAGGCATGTGAACGCAATCCCGCCTCCGCCACAGAACTCGAAGGTGCCACCACCATGCAGACTATACTATACATGTGATCGCAAATATCATCATTCTTGCTTGTCCTACATTTTACCGCTCCTACTACCACTACTAATTACTCCTCCTCCTCCTCCTCCTACCTCTCCTCCTCTCCTACTACGCCGTCACACCATCAGAAGTACACGGAACCTTCTCACAGATCCACCTCCTGATGCTTCTTGAGCTCCTCTGCGGAGCGCCCCTGCTGCTTGCACCAGGTCACCGCGCCTGATTTGGACCCAGGCTCATTACGGAGTATATTGGGGATATATGGGGATAATGGAAAAGAAAATGGAAACTACTATAGTATATTGGGGATATATGGGGAAGCATCATGATTGGTGGTCCCCATATAGGATTCTAGTATTTGGGAAACTGCCATGTAGGGCTTAAGGCTTAAGGATTTCAAGCTGAAGGTTGACAGTAAGGAGTCAAATTTTGGGTTTAGGGATTTCAAGTTTAAGGTCTGCGGTTCTGGTATTAAGGACCCCCTCATTCATGAACCCCTGTCTTCTGGCATCGGGGCTCTAACAAGGATCCGAGGACTGGGGCTCTTAAAAGATCAGGGGCTTTCAAACCGGCAACCGACCAATTAAAAGGGAAAACTCCATGTAACTCTGTTGCACCTAGTGACATCTCATCCTCATCACAACCGTTACACGTACGACTACTGGTGTTGTTCTTCTTCGGGATTCGCTCAACAAAAGCTTAGGCCAGTTTTGGGGCGAGTTTCGTGACCTGAGTCAGGGATGGATCGGTACGCACAATCTTTCATCAAATGAGCTATAATCAAAACTCCTAGTATACCCCTAGCCCTAAACCCTAAACCCCTATAAAAGCCCCTATATTGCCCCCTGGTCTCCCCTATAAATCCCCTACGTGACCCCCTTTAAGGAATTTAGAATATGGCTCAATTCAGAGCACTCACACTTCTCGAATTGGCCTAGAGGGTCGACCTAAACATACACAGGCGTTACTTGCCCCTCTGCAACAGGCAGAAGCCATACCCTAAAGCCTAAACCCTAAACCCTAAACCCTCCTAAACCCTAAACCCTATTTCCTCTCCCCGAGTTGCCTCTACAACAATTGCGACTAATGCTGGTTACTGGTTGCTCTTATGCTTCTTCCCCTTGTTGTTTGCCAGCACTTCCAACACATGTTCTTAACTGCCCTGTTCCTGCAGCTCAGGCCATGACTATACTATACTGTACTATATTATACTATCCTATACTGTATACTAGACTATATACTCTACTATAGTAGACTATAATATACTCTACTATCATATATTATACTATACTATGCTATACTACGCTATACTATACTATAAAAACTCCCTGGGAACCCTGCGCTCAGCGATCTCTGCTGCAGACTGTCCAGCGGAAGTCCTATCGGCGCACCGTCAGCCGGAACACACACTGCAAGGGTTTACTATAGTACCCCCCCCAAAAGCCAAAAGTACTCCCGGGTTTAAGGAGCTGATAAGGACTATCTAAAGCTTAACAAGGCCCAATGGGGTTCTAAATCTGGGGGGATACCTTTGGGGGGTTCCATTATAATCTCTATAACACTGCATGAGACGATGAGGACAGCAGGAAGAAGGCTTCATCCAAACTGCAAGGAGAACGTCAGGAGGAAGGCTTCATAAGAAACAGTGAAAATAGAGAAGGATGAAGATGGGTGGTTGCCAAAATTATGGTCCTTTTTGGATCCCTATTATAATACGGCACCTAATATTTAGGGTACCCAAAGAGGGACCATGATTTTGACAACCACCCAGATGACAAACAGTACTCAGTAATTGTATTGGTGAGCTGTAAACTTCTGGACGGATGCATTGGTGAAGCTCCAATTTCTGCCCGATCCTGGATTCCACGCATGCTGGATCTCGGGCCAGCAAAAACTGCGCCTGCATGCAAGCAAAAAAGCACGCAGCATTGTCACCAATACATGTATTTCTGGACTTTCTCATCAATACAAAGTTCGAACACCAACAACAAAGAAATTATGTGGAGCTATACTTTCTTGTAGTACCAGCGCAGCCCTCAAGACTACCAGCAGCCGTGGCGGCAGCACCGGCAGCAGTATACAACATGGGAATCTATCTTGTCGACATGTCAGCGCCCTGGTACATAAGCATGTGGCTTCATGCTAGAAAGAACAGCACGCACTTCTCCAGAGTCATAGCTCCTAACAACCATAAACCAAGAAGGCAGAGAGTCCACTGTTCCGTCGGATGGTGATAAGCGAAGACTTCAAAAAAAGCAAAGCCTGCATTATCTGTAATCCCTGCAGCCTGTGAAGCCTTCAAGCTGCACTTGTCCCGACAGCAGCAGAGCTCAAAACCAGCCGCGGGTACACAAAAAAAACAGTGTCAGCGATCAAAGGAAAGTTTGCTTCCAGAATGCAATCAAGTTGTTCTCCGTGAATGCAGTCTCAGTTAGGGATCCAATGAACACCAAGGAAAAAACAAGATCTCATGCAATGTTGTAGTGAGTTTCATGTAAACACGCTAGACTTTCTCTCAACCGCCTCCTTATAATGAATGTGCTCTCGCGGGGGCTGCAAAAATTGGTTGTCAAAGAACGTCAAAGAAAATCCGGCATAATCCGTGAACCAAGAACTGCGCAAAAATGCAGAAAACGGATGCTTTGAGCATGGTTGAAATGAAGCCCTAAAATCTTCTCTGCTTGTCGGATTCCTTACCTCCTTTCTTCCTTTCTTTCTGCGCAGGGTCTGATATCAACTCTTTTCACTCTGGTGCATCTCCCTAAAAGCAATCAGAAATCCACAATAGATCCTCTTGTAGTTGCATCAATGTTACCAAGGAGTGCAAAAGTGTGGAATTACTGGAGGCTTCATACTTGCAAAGCAATCGAAAACGTGTCAAAAAGCCCCATGAGGAGTCAACGTCGAAATTTGAGAAAGCCTAAAACACTCTCAAGAATTAGAAATGCTTGGGACCCCTGTCCATCCAAAACTTGAGACATCCCCCTAAGACCCCCAATTCTGATCCCTAAATCCCAAGGTCTAAATCCCTGCTCACTTATCGCTAACCCTAGACCCTAAATCCCTAAACCCCAAAACCCCAGACCTCAAATCCCTAAAGCCTTCAAAACCTTAAACCCTATATAACCCTGTATAATAATTTCCATGTTCTTTTCCATTATCCCTATATAACTCATTATAACACAGCTCAAGAAACCCTGACCCCTTGGACCTGCTGCGGCCAGCCAAAGGCCGCAGCCCGGTGAAGCGGTGTGATTCCGGTCTCCTGTTCCTGAAAGCAGCTGCGCATGTGGGGTTTCCCAAAATTAGGGGTACCTTTTTGGGGGGGTCCCTATAATGAGGATTATAGTATTTTGGGGTCTATATTAGGGTCCCCCTGTTTTGGGCAACTACAAATTGGAGTTCGAGGCACAATCCAAAAATACAAAATGGTAGGAAGTTGAGTTAATAATATAGATATAAATGATAGCAATAATATTAATATGAAAGAATGGTAGAATAGTAATGGCCACCGCCGCGTCCGTCGTAGCCGCAAGACAGCAGCAGTGATAATCATTACAAGAGCGGTGGCGCCTCCGCTTCTGCAGCTTGAGCCAAGAAGGGGGGTTTCCCAAAATCAGGGGTACCCTTTAAAGTGGATATGAAATTATATAGGGTTTAGGGTCCCAAAATTAAGTGTCGGAGGGTCCTTATAGGAGGGCACACGCGAATCTTTTTTTAAAGGACGGGGGGGAAGGGGTGTTTATTATTATGCGGAAAGTCATATACCTACTTGCAGAAAGAGTAACATAGTTT